>OZ057417.1:37139187-37387924 GCA_964056705.1 Troilus luridus | reverse complement strand
TATAACAATAGACAATTATCGGACAGGAAATTACTTAAAAGCGTAGCATAAAAAACGAAAGGAAAATGTGTAGTAAAAAAGGTACACTCAAATCTCTTTAAGTTTGAAACTGTTTACAAAAAGAAGTAAGAAAAAAAAATTGAAAAAGAACAATATACAATATAACAATAATTCTACAATTGTAGTTAGAGTGAATATACAAATCGAACAAGAGTCGGTCTACTTCTAGCCGTACTTAACTGTTTGATTACCTGTAACAATAATAATAACTAATATTAATAATAGCCGTTTCTAGGGATATAATAATAGATATTATTCCGTCAAATTCAATTTTAAAGTTTTTAAATTTATTTTTGTTGGTACAGTTTTAAACCTGAGATATATTTATATATATATATATATATAAATTATTATATATATATATTTATGGTAATTTTGTATTAAACAGTACTTTTTAAGCTTATAACCTTACCGGATTACAATATTCCTTTTCTAGAACGGCGTTTTGTGATACACTACCCGCACGACACTCGTGTCTTTTTGCTTTGAAATTTTGTATATTAGAAATTGAATTTCATTTATTAAAATTAATGGAATTTAAGAATGGATTTTATTTTAATCCCATTTTACTCAGCTCATACAAAAGAGAAATCATCATGAACGTCCAAATTAATGAATTTTTTTCTACTCTATCATCCGGTGTTGAATAATAAGTCATAAAAATTGCAAATTCGACTAATAACTATTATTATTAACTCTAGCTTATCTGATTAGATATGCAAATTAAGAAAATTCATCCCTCGCCTCCATAAAATTAACGTTACGTTTATTATTCTGATAAAGCCATAAAAATATATAAAGCCAAATAGAATGTCCTTGAAGATAATCATGAATAATTAACAATAATAAAAAAAAGTTCGATAAGAGTTTGTTGATAATGAGGAACCTCTCGATATGAATTACTATTGTTCTAAGTTTTTTGAACATTCTTCAATTTAAAGACCATACAATCTTAAGGTTTAAAACGAGAAAATCTATAATAAACTCTTCTCATCCTAAGACCAGGATCAGTTAAAATATTCTCCACAGTTTATTATATTGGATTTTTAGTCAGTGCATGAGTAACTCAGAATGCTTGATAAAATTAAAAGTAGTTCAATTCATAAGAAGTTGTACAATTAGTCTCCTTTACTAGAATGTTAGTTACTCCAAATACACAAATATCCAGCCAAAATGGCCCACAAATATATTTATTAAAATATTACATAAGGAGTGATTTATCTGGCTTCATTTTATTTTCTCTAGTTATATATCATAAGGGAGCGGGGTAGGTCTGTTCCGAGTTGACATACCGAACTGGGTTTAAATCCGGGTGTGGCAGATTTACTTTATCTGTTAACAGCCGGGAATGTACATGGTAGGATCTGGAGACCTTCATAAGACTCACACAGGTTTTCTAAAGTGGGTACCTTTATTTGAGGAAGCCCTATCGGTTGAGAGTGATCTAGAATAAATCATATCCGTGCACACATTGTCCTAAAAACAGCACATTTCTACCACTGAAACCGTACTGAACCCAAGACGTGACGTGGTCTAGTGGCCCAGGTTTTGGATTTGGATATCAAATACTTCTATCATTATATAGTGCAAGAACATTAATATGAATAAAGTTAAAAATATATTTCCTCAATCGAAATAACATTTCTTTTTTTAGAACACTATAGCTTTGCGTGCTACGATTTCTCTTCTATTCTCTTCGACCTTGTTCCGTTTTAAAACCGGAGAGGCGCACGTTAAATTAGCTTTTATTATTTATGATTATTTTTTTTCGGAAAGGAAAGAAAGATAAATGAAAAAATAAATGAATGTCCGAAAAAAATACGGCAAGGGAAGATTCTTTTAAGAGCCAATTAAAAATCAACGTTTCCTGGAAAAATGTTTCAGTTTCCCTAACGAACCTTGTTGAAAAATTTTAAACAGTCTTAGAGAGAGAGGGGGAGTGATGAAGAGAGACCGAGGAAAAAAAATTATCTCTTCCGTTTTTCTTTTTTTTTGTATTAATTCTGTTTTAAAAAGTTAATCTAAGCATTGAAAACATCGTATATAAATATAGCAGAGCAAAAGCTCAAAAGATACATAAAATACTCGTTAAGACATGAATGGAAAAAAGCCAAAAAAATTAACTCAGTTGAAAAAAATTAAACAAAAATATTCTTCAATATTTCGCCTTTTCAGCCATCTTCAGGACAGAAATAGAATCATAGCAAAGAAAATAAATTAATAAAACACATCCTAACCTTAAATTACAGTAAGGCACCAACAAGAGGAAACATCCCACCTCTTCCAAAGCTGAAATGCAACTACTCAGTGATTAGGAAGGTTACGAGGCAACAGTTGGAAAAGGATAGATATATACAGCTGATAAATAATAAATAAAAAATGCATACACCCAATATTTATAAGCACCTAAGAAAATAAAAATAAAAGAACACTGAAGACTAGAAACCACTGCAAAAAGGAGAGTAAGAATTAAAGGACATTCAAGGCAAGATCTCGTTGGACATTTGTCTTTATTTTAGAATCTTAAGGCTTTTTGTTTGGAATTTTTCCATTAATGTTTTTAAGTATTTTATGTCTATTATCTAACTATTTTTGATTATTTTATATTTAACAAGCTTTTGCCCACGTCTTCGCTGGCGTGGAATTCGGTCTGCCACATAAAGTTTTGTAATAGATCATTTTAAATAAATAATTTAATTTTGTTTAACTATAAGTTACTCGTACATCCGAAATTTCTGATGTCTAACTTTAAAACTGACGGATTCCTTACAATCTTTGAACTCCTATTTAATAAAATAATTTAATTTCTGCGAATTTACATCATTCTAAGTACTGTGTGTTGACCGCTAGGTGTGTTAGTCAATAAGGTTACAGTTTTATATAAACTTCGCCTGTGTGGTGTGCTGATAAAAAGTAGCCTATGTCCCAGGCTTGAGATTGTCCATATCAAATTTCATCACAGACGGATCAGCATAGCCGTGAAATCAGTGTCAATGTATACACTGATTAACAAACGGGACGGACAGAGGTTTACTGTTGTTCGTGTCAGTAAATAATTAGTATGTAATTTTATTGAATTTATTGCGAGTAAGAATTTTGGAAAAACGTTTCTTATCGGATGCCTACGTCATACAAAGATTATACCCTCCAAGTTTCAGGTCTCTAAGATCAGCGGTTTAGGCTGTGGGTTGATCCGTCAGTCATTCAGGGCAAAGCATTTTATATGTATAGATTAATTTACAATTATTCATCTATATCACACAGAATTCCGTACCTCATTTTTTCCTTCGTTCTTAATTACCTGACCATCTTCAAGTTTCGCTGATTCAATTAGTTTTTTTCTACCTAATCCCGAAAGTAATGTAAAAAAACCTTTAATTAAATACAATGGATATATATAAAAAAAATAATACTTCATTCCTTGCATTTATCATCTAATTGGTACTTCAATTTTTGGGAAAAAATGAGTTCTATGGGAATTATGAATGGTACTTGCACTATATATACTTGGCTAGTTACGAATTAGTTTGAATAAATTATGAAATCCCCTGAGAAAACTATGAATTCGGTAGCAAAAATAATTTCATTGGTACAATTATGATACTGGTTAAAATAATTATGAATTGTACTGGCAAAAGAAATATAACAAGATTAAATCGCACGATAAATAAATACCATCCTCCTTAAATAATATTCCCGATGTTCTCATTCTGCTGGTGAGTATTCAACCGGAATCGGTAGGGTGAGCCTGAGGCAGGCTGTAACATGAACATTGCATTAAGGGTGAAAAAGAAGAGTAGGGATCCCCAGTACCTCTTCAGGCTCTTGTCTCTCCTCCGGGTCGATACTCCACAGGATCTTCGGTACTAGATGGAACCCCGAAGATGTAGATGTGGATTTTG
The DNA here is from genome assembly GCA_964056705.1 of Troilus luridus. Classification (NCBI taxonomy): domain Eukaryota; kingdom Metazoa; phylum Arthropoda; class Insecta; order Hemiptera; family Pentatomidae; genus Troilus; species Troilus luridus. The sequence continues at coordinate 37,383,962 of OZ057417.1, read as the reverse complement.
GAAGTCGTAGGGTGGAAAGAAAAGTAAAGTGGTATAACATACCTCATAACGTCCCAAAAATTTCTCCAACAGTTAATAATATTTTTTTACGCATTTTAATCTAAACAAAATTAATAAAGATCTTATTTTTTCTACTCCATACACCATTTCCAGCGTCGAGGAGCATATACTGTCTTTTGTTCAGAGGATAAGTTTTGTTTTTTTTTCCTAGCCCCTTGGAATTTATAATTGTGTTGAATATAAAATAGTAAGGATAGAAAGCTTCTGTTTTACTGCACCAGGTGCATTTTAAGAGAGGAATGTGAATAGGATTCTTGATTAATTAGATGGTAGAAGTGGAGGTCTAGTGATGGGGCTCACTAATTCTTTCTGATTGGAGTTAGTAGTTCTGTACATGTTGAGTGTCTGTACAGATGTTGTACAGTTGTACGCTGAGGTCGGTCTCTCGGTGTGTGTTGAATAGTGGGTTCGTGCAGTGTTGGAAGGTATCAAAGAACTTGATATGCCTCCGTGTGATGAAGTCCGTTACCGTCGGGAGCCCGAGAGTCTCGTGTATTATGTCTGATTTTGTTCCTTGTGTGCCTTTCTAAGCACCTCAGTAAACGGTTTTGAAATTGTTGGAGCCTTTTTGAAGTTGCAGGCGACAAATTATTTAACATCCGATTATTAGTTATATCTGCCTGTCGAATGGTCGAATAACTGCCTTATAGATCATTACTTTGAGGCGGAGCGATAAGATCGGTGAGGTTATAAGGTGATTAAGTCTGTAAGATTTGGTTCTTACCGACCTGATCTTCTTATTACAATGTTGGGATAACGTTAAGTGCCGAGGATAAGTACATTTCTCTGAATCTTTAATACTTCGGACCAGTGATTGGTTCCGTGCTAGAGGTCCCGTACCTAATCTTAGGTCTTCTCATGGATGGTGGCCCTGAGATGAGTACTGTATACGACCTTTAGTATGAATGGAGTGTAAATTGTATTATTCAGTCGTGCGATAGTGCCTTGTACTGAACTGAGGAACCCGGGGTGCGTTCTTGTCCACTAGACTGGTAATTAGATTAGTCCCTGTGGGGGGGGGGGGGCTAAACTAATAAAGTGATTTAGTTAAATTTTGTAAAACTACATATGATAATAGTTCTCCGACAAGCCAAATAAGCGGTAGGACTACCATAGTATCTATTTGAATAAACTGTAAATAGAAAAAAAATTCTCCGTAAGTACGAAGCTGTCATAATTTACTAGGGTGCTTATAGATTCAAAGATACCCACAGAGAGAACTAAGGAAAAATTATTTGCCTATCAGAAAAGATTTAGATTTAATTTAGATTTTTTTCCAAGCACCTGCCCTTATAGCCCAGAATCCATGTCCATTTTTGCACTAGATTAGTATCAAGCTGAATCTTCGTGAATAGCTTCGTTTCGATGAGACACCCAACAATTTCCTGTGCGAATATTCTCGATTGTGGTAGCTAACAGAGGTAGCAAGGATAAAATATGTCGATTTGATGATTCTCAAAAATTTATTACTAACAGGGTTTTTTTTGTTAAATCTCAAGATAATTATCTTAATTATTTGAAAAAATATTTGTCCTACGAAATGTATGGTCTGATCAAAGAGTCCCCTCCTTCCAACGTGTATGCATAACGAGGTCATCAAAAATGATTAATAACCAGCTGTTTTTTTTTTTACTTCTTTGATCAAACCATACATTTTGCAGGACAAATATTTTTTCAAATAATTTAGATAATTATCTTGAGATTTAAAAAAAAAACCCAGCTGGTAATAAATTATTTAGAATAATCAAATCGACATATTTTATCCTTGCTACCTCTGTTAGCTACCACAATCGAGAATTTGCGCACAGGAAATTGTTGGCCGTCTCATCGAAACTAAGCTATTCACGAAGATTCAGCTTGATACTAATCAAGTGAAAAAATGGACCATGTATCCTGGACCATTATAAATAGAAGTAAAAGATCGAAAAAGGTCTTAATTAATTTGAAGAACTTTAGGAAAACACGCTATGAGACTAACACCCCCCCACCCCCACGCTCAAGGAAAGTATATGGGAGAAATAAAAAGTATAAAGGAGTGAGTTTAGAATGAAGATTAAAAGAAGGCACTCAAAGACTCGAGGACAATGAATTGAGACTGACTAATCTCACACACGATAAGTTCAAATGTTGGATCTGGCAAAATCAACAGTATAATCCTCATATACATATAAGCCTATAATTTATTGTGTACCTATATATTTTCATATTTAAGTATTTTTACTTGCTTTTTCACGGAACAGCCTTAGAGACCACGCGAATATCATAATTTTCACGTCATTCTCTCCTTCCTTCTTTGTTCCCACCTTTTCTTCATTATTTCCGATTGTTCTTTTCTCGCTCCACGCTATTCCTTTTCTCGCATCTATCTTTTCCACAAGGACCTTAATTTCTTTGAGTATCTTCCCATAATCATCCCTATCGAAAGAGTCTTGGTCTTTTGATTTCAATCTTTTAATTTCTTCCTCCATCGTTTGATATAACCCTCAGCACTCTTGTATCCTATCATTTTTTAGAAGATTTCTCTATTTAATCGCTTTGGGTGCATCCTCACCACATGTCCGTAGAACCTTAATTATATTTACTTTATGATGTCCGATAATAATAATAATAAAATATTTATTTAAGAAATTATTCAAATGCCATTTATCACATATTGTTTCTACGATCACCTTTTGAATACCTCCACTAAAGTACTTTATGATTACATATCACAGTTATATGACAATTGAAAAAAAAAGTAACTTTACTAATATATTATATTTTAGGCGATGACATGGAAAAGGTATTTAGTAAAAAAAATACTTTTCAGTTTTTTTGTAATAATATGGATAGTAATTTATCATGCCGATAGCTTAGAACTAGGATTAAGTCAAATCTAGAAGTGGTTTAGATTCTGTGAATGTTGGTATTTACCATATGATTTTACAATTTAAACTTGCATTTTCAGCAGTTTTATTCTTCTAAGGCTTACACCTACATTGAATCCGGTGTGATACGATGAGACGTCGCTAGCAAACCAAATGACTGAAATATATCGAGAGTTATAACATTTGGTTCTTTAAATTTATAAAATTAAGATTATTTATTAATTATTTTTAATACATTTATATTCTACTATAATGTATAAATGCAACATTACCTTTTCATTATTAAACTACATTTTCCATGTAAATCCCTTAATTCATATGTTATATGATTTCTCGTGTTAATTTAACCCAGAATCGCTATATCGTAAACCTTAATTAAAACTGTATAATATATACATATTATTAGTATAAAAAAAAGTTTTATATTTTGTCAATTTAGGCAATTGTCTCAAAATCATACAAATGTAACATAGTGGTGAATATGAACTGAGCTCATTGCCATAAGAATTAAGGAGATTATATGAGGCGTTGAGATGCAAAAGGGGGTAAATCCAAATTTAAATTTTTTTCAGGAAACGCAAATATATCCATAATTCAGGCTATTATGAAATGATTATTTTTTTTATAGTATACTAAAACCTATTTGGAAATATGGAGCAGAACTTTGGGGTCCAGCAAAAAAAGTCCTCATACACAAGATACAAACAACGCAGTCCAAAATTCTCAGAAAAATTGTTAATGCAACATGGTATATTTCTAATCACACCATACACAACGACATGAACATTCCCACTATAAAATCATATATTCATAACAAATACATGACATTCCACTCATCGACACAACATCACCCAAACCCACTCGTTCTTCCAGTTTCCTACTCCCTGTTACCTCGACTGGATAGGAAAAGATTAAAAAGACATTGGCCAAGAGACCTACTCACATATTGATATTTTTTCTCTATCATCATATAGAAGAGCATGTAGAAAAGCAAAGTGAAAAACACTAGGATCAAATTTGCTAAATGCGCGATTGCGCAGGTGCAAATGAAAATTAAATAAGAAATAAATAAAAAACTGTATAATATATACATATTATTAGTATATTTAAAAAAAAGTTTTATATTTTGTCAATTTAGGCAATGGTCTCAGAATCATACAAATGTAACATAATGGTGAATATGAACTGAGCTTATTGCCATAAGAATTAAGGAGATTATATGAGGGGTTGAGATGCAAAAGGGGGTAAATCCAAATTTAAATGTTTTTCAGGAAACGCAAATATATCTATAATTCAGGATATTATGAAATGATTATTTATTTGAGACAATTATTTTTAGAAAACTTAGATTGGCATTGGCATATTTTGAATGGGAACCATGTACCACCGCAAAGAGAATGCTTAATTTGTGTAAAAATCATAAAATATGGATTTATCCCTTTTTGCATCTCCACCCCTCATATTATTTCACGTATAATGACTAAACCTACAGTTACTCACCTTGTAGTTTTACGAGACTAATCTTCGTGACTAAGAGAATGTCGTGCAAGAACCTGATGAGTAACAAACTTTTCTGGTAATAATTCGTATTCTTTAGTCTTCCTCTCCTTGCCTTAATAATTTTATAATAATAATTTCTAACTGCTAAAATAATGATACCGAGAAAAATATTTGAACCAAATAGGGATAGATTTTAAGTTTAAAAAGTGGGTAGGTCTTAAGATGGAATATTTTGTTTCGCGTCAGCAAATGAATAAATCCAAAAGAGTTCAGGAAATTGAAATATTTCAATATTTATTGGATTTAATATTAGTTAAAATATTTAATATAGTTAAAAAATAAAATAAAAATGACCACTACAATCCATAAAAGATCTTGGGCTCTGTAAACGGTATAGACTGTGCTGTTTCTAAGACAACGGTTTTGCAGGCTGGTTATGCAAAACCTCCAGGTTTTTATCCCAATTAAGGGTGCTCACTTTATATAGGCTAGGTGTACCCCAAGAGGGCTGTATGTTAGGTACCATAGGGTCCATCTGTGGCATTTATCAGATTAAATAGATTATCTACCACTGCTGGATTCGAACCCGAGACCTTCAGCGAACTACAAACTGAGACACACTGCTCCCTAATAATTGTCCAACCACACACACAAACATAATTCCACCACCATCAATCTGTAAATATGTATATTTTTTGCATAAAACTCTTTCTGTCATAATGATTTGGGGAGAGGAGTGGCTTAGTTCTCATCCCGAAAATCAAGGTTCAAATCCCGCTGCCGGTAAGTCATTTATTTAGTCTAGCAACAGCAGGAGATGCATCGTATGGGATCTAGGACCCTCCTGGGGCTCACCCAGCCTCTATAATGTGGGTACCCAAAATAAGGGGGGAAACTGGCGGTTGAGCGTATTCTACGACAAATCTCCTTCCTGTACAACCGTTGTCCATGAAATAGAACAGTCTCTACCATGTAATGAACCCCAGACTCGTTCACGTTCTGTTACACTTTTTTTTTTGTCTTAATGATGCCTAAGTATAATTATTATAAATATTGGCATATCATTATGTTTCATATTGTGTAGGGGAGTTTGCACTTTTTGTAAAGGGCTTTTCGTATTATGTATAACATAAGTATGAATATATTTTGATATTTCTGAATTGTTCAAAAAATTAAATACATCATCTTTCTAAACGATGAATAGAAAAAAATGTGTAAAATTATCCTTTTTTTAGTACATATGCCATTTATAGACCAGAAAGGGATTAATCCTTTTTAATTTTTTTTTATGTTTTTATCTATGTTGTTATACGAATTTTTTTTTTTAGATTTTGTAAAACGAATTTAGAATGAAAAAGGTATATGCTATAGTTGTATATAAAACATCTTATGCCTAAAAGCTAAAAGCTTTCACAGGGGGGGGGGAGGTGGGAGAAAGAATGGGTGATGATCCTCGTAGCTGGTGGGGAGGTACCGAAGACGGTAATGGATAACGTGTTAGTGCAGTACGTCCCTAGCTGATACTGTCTGACATCGGGTCAGGAGGTGCATTCTGATCAAACAGGATATCTTCGAATACATTAACTCTTTAAACAAAAACAAATATAAATAAATAAAATAAAATAAAACAAGTTAAATGCGAATAAATGTCGCCTACACGTCCGTCATATACATATGTAGAAATAACACGGATAGATATTAGCTGAATAGGTATTGATTGTGTCAAGCGTTGTAGGGGAAGAGGAAAGTCTGATATACATGTTTATTTAACGTCACTTTATGCTGCTAAGGCAAATCGGGCGATGCTACAGTATAATTAGGATAGATCTATTTAATGACTACCTGACAACGTACATGTGGATGTAGAACGGATAAATATTTACTGGATTACAGTATTACAGTGGAAGTGGAAAGTCTGAAATACTTGTACAATTTTATTTTTTAAATTATAAACCATTTTTAATTACTTAAGAACTCTTCCCTTCAATTGAGAAAATATATTAAATATATTAATTTTATGCATAGGTAAACACATTTTAAATATAGGTTATTCAAATACAAACTATTTAAATGCTCCTGATTACCTCAATGCAATCCAAGACGATAACATTACAATAAGTGGTAATATAAACAAAATAACGAACCAACAAAGGACTTACAGACCTTTATAAAGACGCTGATTTATTTTCATATATCAAAAAGGAGAGGATAAGATGTATGTGATGTGAGTGGATCTAAGAAAGGCTGCCTCGGAAAATAATGGAGGGACGCCTAGGAGGTAGAAGCAGGCTACGGTGACTTGAAGATTTCGAGGCCGACCTACAGCTTCTGGGAGTGAGAAGATGTAGAAGAGCTCCAGAGGATCTCTCTGAGTGGAGGAGAATTGTTGAGGAGGCCAGGGTCCTTCATGGTTCATATCCCCGTCAGAGGAATATGTACACAATCAATTCAACAATATTGAATTCTACAAGAGTGGTTTACAATCGCATGGTCCAGCTCTTAGCCTATGTTCGTGATGTGGACATTGCCGGGAGGTCGTTTCAGTCTGTACGAGAGGGTTTCTTGGGTCTGCTGGATGCCGCCAGAAAACTCGGGTTAGAGGTGAACGAAGGGAAAACTAAGTAAATGGTCACAGGAGAGGACCCACAACATGGCTAAATCAATGTTAGCCCGTTCAACTTTGAGAAAGTTGAACCACGCATTATCAAGATAATGCACCTGAGATTGAAGTGAAAAGAAGAATATTGATGGCCAACAAGTGTTATTTTGTCCTCCGCAAAGAGTTCACCTACCGCCTTCTATCCCGGCAGGCCAAGCTCCATCTGTACAAGACATTGATCCGCCCAGTCCTGCTGAATGGATCTGAATCGTGGACGACAGGTAAAAGACCTATTAGTCATTGAAACGAAAATACTCCGAAGAATTTTCGGTGAGTCCATCTCAACTCAAAGGCGAACGAACAGCGAAATGTATTCAATATTTAATCATTTGTTCTGACAACGAAGCTTGTGAGATTGCGATGGGCTGGACACGTGGCTAGGGTGGAGGACGAGGGAATCCTTACGAGGGTCATGACGGAACCTCTCCATGGCGCAAGGAGAAGAGGAAGACCGAAACTGAGATGGTCGGATGGTGTGGCGAGAGAAGCCAGAGATGTCCTGGGAGTGAGGAACTACATGTTAGCTGCGCAGAACAGAGAGGACTGGAGGAGGCTGGTGGAGGAGGCTATGACTCGTAACCGAGTTGTAGTGCCGAGTTAATAATAATATTGTAACAAGAGTAATCCATTTTAAAAAAACATCAAAATCGAAAAATTGTTGATAAATATACAGAGTATCGACCTTGCTGCAATGATTTTTCCCACTTCAGGAATATTTAGCTATCGATTTGAAATGTAAATAACTCATCAAGAATTGAACACTGAGTAGGCACAACATCGAATAATAATTTATCAATATTTTCAAATAGAAACGGTTTCATTGCAATAATTCTTACTCGTAATTAAGTAGGCTAAATGAATTAACTCTAAAGCTTAAACTAATTTATATGATTCGATCCGTCTGCTAACCTTGAATACTAGATAGTCAAAGCCAAAAAAATATTTCACTTACTTATAGAATAATGGATAGATAGTTTAAATCAATTTCGGAAGCTAGATCCAGTTGCAGCGAATATTATTATCATTAGATCCATAGTATGTATTATTTTGTGAACACACGTTAGACTAATTGGGTATTGCCATTATTTATTTAGGCCTAGTTCCACAGGCAATTATTGGCCAGAGACATGGTCACACTTATTGATCAGTAACCAAGTAGAAGGATATTGCTAATTTTAATATTACATATTCGTGCTAGTTTTTGGATATATAACTTCTCGAAAGGGAGGGGGGGGAGGTATAGTAAGTGAATGAGAGAGGGGGGGGGAGGAAGGGAGTGTGAAAAGGAGACCAGTTTTCGTTAAAAAAAAAAAAATTTAACTTATTTAGTTATTTTCAAAATGTCTATATATATAAAACTCTTCTGTTCGTGTGTACGTGATTAAATTCCTCCTAAATAGTTGGACCTATTTTCATGAAAATTTTCATATGTGTTCGTGTGGGTTCAAGAGTTGTTTAGATTCACAATTCGATCAAATTGATAGCGCTTTTATATTCATTTCTGTCAGGTCTTCAATATTTTTATATTTTTCTTTCTTGCTCTTAATTAACCTATATTTGACATATTAATATTAATTGCTTTTTACTTAGATTTTTATTCAAAGGGTCTAAAAAATTACAATCTATTTAATTTTTTTTCATAATTTTCGAATTTAAAATGTTTGAGCAGGACATCTGTAGGGTTGGCTATTTATATTATACTATAATATTGTAATAATGTTATATATTTAATATATATTACAAAAAAGTTAAATCATGTTTCTGTTAAAATGCTATTGTACCATTTATTTGAACTTTTTTTAAAACAAGTACTGAATATTCTGTGCTTCAATATGAAATATCTTGTTATGAAATCGAAAAAGAACAAAAATGGAAAAAATACATTTTTTTCAGAGAGAGAGAGAGAGACCAAGAGAGTGAGAGAGAGAGAGAGAGAGAGAAAGTGGGTGAGAAGAGAGAGAGAGAGTTTTGTTTTTGTTATAAAAACATAGTACATAATTTTAAATATTATGTTAAATTAATATAACGTTGTATATTGTTTAAATTATATATAATATTTTTATTAAGATACTTTCTTGTGTGCAAAAATTAACTTTTATTAAATTTATTTATTAAAAATATTATTAAAAACAATTACAGAATAAAATATTGAAACAACAAATTCTCTGTTTCTCAATAAAACATTATTTCTTTACGAACTTGGAAAAGAACATACATAAAAAAAGTTCAGTCATTTTCGTACTTGAAATGGGCACCTTTTAAAATATATATCACCTTTCTTTATCTTATTCCACTTATTTCATTGCGGAAGTTTTTTTAGACTCATAATGTCCCGAAGCACTCAAAACAAGTAAAAACCAGGATGTTGGTGGTTACTAGGAGAGGGTTGGTTGGGATTATAGTGGGGGTTGTTTCTACCCTCAGTGCGCTGCCGGCAACCAACGGGTGAACACCCTGTGCTCAACTCCCTTTGGTGGATGTGACGTATCCTACCATGCCATTTCTCTAATAGTCATCAACTTCTTCCTTGGTCTTCCTCGGCGATGTCTCTACGTTTCTTCTTGATCGTCTGCCTTGTTGTCACAGGTTCGTCGTTATTTAATTTTTGTGTTGGTCTTAAGTCTGATCATGATATAATAATATTCCAATAATGTATCATCTTTTGAATTATTGTATTTAAGAATTTTTTGGCTTATAAAAATTGAGGTAATATTTACACACCTATAAAAATAGGTAACTAATAATAACATTTTAAATTTTAAACATGTTATAAAATATGAAATCTACTGATATATTTCACATTAAAACTAAACCCTTTGACAATCAAAATTATTATACGACCATCTGAATTCTTTTAAAATTCATAATTATTAAAAGTTCGGCGAATCCTTCGTATTTATAGGTATTAATAATTATAAGCATTAAGTTGAAATTATTTAATATTAATAAAATGAGTATTTCTATAAACATATATCAAAATATATACCCATCGATAAGATAAAATTGAAAAAATAAAACTAAGAAATAGATCTGATAGATTATTGTAAATAAGCATAGAATGCTCATTTATTTAGCATTATAGCAATTCTTTGACTATCACAAATGGATATTAGTAAAATTTACTAACATTAGTAAAATTAAAACACGTCAGTTTTACAATTTAAACATATTTATACGTGGCATTGTGACTTTTAAATTATGGTATTCAATGGTAAATTCAATTCAGTGGTAATCTTTTAAATTCATAACTATGTTTTTATTATAAAATATAATAAACAGAACTCTTATTAGTAATAAATGTTTAGCCCCAGTATTGCATTTATTTATTTTATTTTAATGGTATTATTTTATCGAAATCATTATATGAAAACATGAATAATGAGTGTGTATGCATTAGTCAATAATAGACTGTTATTAGTCCTAAACAATTTTTTTTTTTTTAAATCGCTTTTGAGTTTTGAGGCTGAACTGTAAATCTACTGTAGTTTTGTCAGTCCATAAGCATGTATGTGTTGGCCTTTAATTTCGATCTAATTTTGAGATTTGAACATCAAGGAAAAAGGTGAAATAATCTGTCTTTATTTTTTTGGAGTATATATTTATGGATTAGGGTTAAGTAATTAACAATATTCATATTAAATGTTATTAAAGTGATTTTCTTGAGCATTAAGACATGCTCGGCATCTTTCTTCAGAAGCAACAAAGGCAGAACGTCACTGGATATGTGTTGAGGAGCATGTGGTTTAAATTAGATGGGTGTCTAGCAGAATGTGCATGTAACAATTGATATGAATGTTGATGTTTAAAATTAATAAATAAAGTAGCTGGAACAAATAAAATGAAGTTTTATTTGTTTCCTAAGCCTAAATAATTCATAACAACGAAAATCTTCAGGAGTGAATATGAGGACTGAGGACTCTAAAACAAGGAAAGGCATTTTCAGACATACCTTTTTTATGAGTTTTTATGAGAACAATTAATATGAGTTTTAATGAATAAAGTAGCTGGAACAAATAAAATAAATTACATTTATTTACCATGCCTAAATAACATGTAACAATGAAAATCCCTCTGTCGTAAACCAATGACTTCCTGTCTTCCTGTATCGTTTAATAACATCCCACAGATTCCTATAGAGTAGGCCCAGTACTTAGGACTACACCTTGAGATACCCTTTACTTGGAACCTCCTAACTAGACTGAAACGACAAGGAACAGTTCGCCGTTTCAAGCTACTTCAACATTTAATAGACAAACTCTTTAAGCTCCCAATTAATTAAAGGCTCATATTATTATTACATGACTATTATATGACTTATTTGGACCTACGGATTAGAGCTTTGGGGCTTCATCAAGCCATCGAATTCCTCTCGTATTCAATCCTTACAATCCAAAATCCTTCGTATATCCTCAATCCTCCTTACTTTGTTCGTAACAAAGTAATCCATAATGACCTTAATGTCCCGTTTGTGCTGATTTGACCCGAATCCGATATCAATCTTTTCATGGCAAACTTCATTTCCACTTAAAGCCACTAGTTTCAAACCCACTAGTTCTTCAATGCATGATAACCCTCCGAGGCTTCTGAAAATAAGATGGCCTCGTGACCTTACATGTCGTTTCAATATGAACAATTCATCCTATTTACTTGTTGCTCCATTAACAATTTATCTCCATAGGTTTTTTTCTTGTTTTGAAGTCCTTTGTTTAAATTTTCAGATTCTCTACTTAACCCCGAAAAACTTTGTATATTATTGTATATTTGTCTCGTCTGAGTGTTGAAGTTAAGTGATAGAATTGGTCCTGAATTAAGTATGTCAAAGATAAATCTTTGATGCGCGGTCATAAGGGCTTAAGTCAATAATACAGAGTCAAGAATGATCAGACAAGAAATAAGTGTACGCTTCAAATAGAATTACTACTATATTGTTTGTAAATTAATACTATATTGTTTTATAAAAATAAAATTAAAAATAATATCAGTAATTAGATTTTACATAATGTTTTGCACTTTGCTGTTACTCTCCTGAAAAACTCGAAATTTTGACTTAAGCCCTTATGACCGCGCATCAAAGAAATAAACTAAATGCATAATTGTGCTGAAACGTACAATGTTACTATTTTTATTTCACATTAAAGTCAAATAAATATTTTTTATTTATTTTGAAGTCTGGGCACCAGATTGTGCTTTACGGATTAGTCGATAGTAAAAATAAATTTAAATTATATTTTCAACATTTCGATCCTTATCAACCTGTTTTTATAAGTAATATACTTCAACTAGAAAATTGTATATTCCCCCTCTTGAGATATCACATATCAGTATTAAATGAAACGTTAAACATAAAAAAAATAATAAAAACCAATAAACAATTAACTTTCTGGCTTTATATTTAAATTGGAGAAAACCCCTTGGGAGCAAATTAAATCCAGGTATCGCTAACAGATGAGAGAAGAGGATTTTAATTGCCGTTTTAAATTGATTTTCAAAGGAACTGTTGAGCCCGTACTGATTAAAATAATCCCGATATCAATTCAATATCAGGGAGTCACCTGAATCTCTTTTCAAATTAAAGCTCTTCTGTTCGAAATGACACCGCTGTCTGATGACACCAGTTACTAGAGAACCAGGAAAAACAAACATTAAATAATTATAAGAATTAATTAATAAAATCTAGAGCATGATGAATCTTGGGTATTAGTTCCGCAGGTTGTTGCTTCGAGTTGAGTTGCTAGTTTTACCTGTTTATTCCTTTATTTTTTTCCAAAAATACAAATTGTCATGAGCTTTAGTAAGGAAAAGAGAATGTTATTATGGGTAACGAGTAGATTACGGTAATCATTTCATCAAGTAATAAAGGTTTCAACTAATCTTTCAAAGTATAAATGATACACGTTTGTTGAAACGTTCATTTCTAGATAAAACTATAACCGAATTCTATAATACTCATAATAACATCCCCTTTTCCATACTAAACCATGTATTTTTGGAAAATATTAAAATGGAAACGATTGAAAAGTTAAAACTTGTTGTGACTCAACTTTAAGCGAAAGCATACCGAATAATTACCGAGAATAGATAAGCTATCGAAATATACTTACGTATATTGTGGGTTTATAACCAAGGAAATTATAACACCACTTTCAAATAGTCTAACAATGCAGTGTCATGCGGGTAGTGTATTAGAGTATGATTCGAGTTAAGTCACAAGTAGTGTCATTTCTTTTTTTAATAATAAAAATTATTTTATTGCAATATTTTACGCAATATCTTATTTTCGAATTCTTTAAGTCGTTGTTCCTCCTTCGGCTTAGCCTCCACGTTTCACTTCCATGAAGAAGAGTTTGAAGGATGGTGCTTTTATAAATTTCGATTTTTATATTTCGAGATAAAAGAAGCTTAATAATGCCGAGACTGAATAATAACAAGCATTTCCCGTCTTTTATCTTGCCTTTATTTCCTCTTGAATTTCGTTATTTCTAGTTGCCATAGAGACTAAGTAATTAAACTTCTAGACTTGTTCAAACTTATTCCCTCCTAAAACAATGTCTCAAAATCTTCCATTTTTTCTGCTACCGTGTGCTTAGTCTTATACGAATTTACCTCCAGCAATAAATTAATGGCCATATTAAATTAAAAATATTATTAATTATGTATTCAATTAAACTGTATTGAAAGTAACAGAATGCCTGACTTACCCCCTTATTCACTACAAAAATAATACGATTCCGCTTCTCTAAGCACAAATAAATCATTTTGGAGAAAACCTGACTTAACTACTTAGTTACAGGGACTTTAGATATATTAACTAACCTAAACTGTAAACAGATTAAATAACCGACTTGCGCATACTGTTGGGTTATATCGTGCTTCGAAATGTTTGTTGAAACGTTCATTTCATTATGAAATCATTAGCGAAATATACACATTTACCATAATTACCCTTATTTTATTTATACCAAAAATAACTATTATTTTTATTTTCGATAATATTAAAAAGCTAAAGAATAAAAAATTAAAACTTGTTACCCACCTCGAAATGACAAACTGTAAATCTATACCCAACAGATTATAACTAAATAAAGATATAATTACCATTTCATTATAATTATTTAGTATAATTACATATAGATTTGCTTTTGGCAAAACTACCTAAAGAAATTATTTACCCAAAATCTTACTAAGGTCTGGGCCTCAGAGTCCAATATTCCTGAGCTCTAATAAGCTACCACACAATTTCATGCTTTGGGAACCTTTAACCTTATCAGGTGAGTGAGCAATTAATTTTTAATTATTTAAAAATAATTAAATACTCTTATTAACTTCAAAATTCCCTGTAATATCTAAAATTATAATAATGCAGAAGTTAAATAATAAAATTTATAATTGTAATAGAAATATGGCTGTCAAACTGAATATCAATAAAATAATCAAATACATATTTTTAAAATATTTATTCCCGGAATTTTTTATAAGCTCAAAACACTTTGACTTTCAAAGCAATAATATTATAATTATGGCCACAAATTCCGTAAAATACAGGTGATGAACTCCGTAATAAACAAGCTTTAAACAGGTTTATCCTTTAAACCCGCTGTCTGCGAGTATCCCACTTTAGAGAGGCTGAATGTATCCCAGGAGATTCACACAATCCTCTGGATCGATTTGAGACTAATACAAGAACATAACGATGCCTTAGTTCACATGTGTTAAGATTCGAAAACAAGATTATACAGGAGTCAACTTTGATAATCATTTAACACAAGAAATGCAGTTCATGTTTAAGCGCACGATATATTTTTGTAACTCTCACAGCTTCTCAATTAATTTTATATCAACATATGATCTATGACTTCCTGATCACAAGTTAACAATATTATTTATATAACAAAACCCATTTTTGAAAAATTTGAACTTAACACATTTGTGAACTAAGGCATCGATAACAAACTTAAATTTTCAGTACAAGTCCGTATTCGATCTAAGGTTGTGTATTTCGGTTTCAAGTACTAATCTTAGGATTTTTATATATTGGGAAAAAACCATTCTCCAGTCATCTTAACTTCTAAATTTAAATAATTCCTTAAAACTATATGTCATTATCAACCTTTTAAAATAAGTTTTCTTCATCGATACAACAATTATACATAACTCTAAAAAAGTTATAAGTCTAAAAAGCTCAGAAATGCATATTTATTTCTAAATTTTTTTAATATATTTTCTTGGGGATTATCTATCCTCCATGGTCAAATTATAGATAGATAGATAGATAGATATAAAATGCTCTTTATTAAATTATTTACAACTGTTCTTTTTTAATTTTATTTTTCACATTAGCAACCTCAGCATGGTACTTATACCGTCTGCCGGGAGTTTGATTAAACTACTAAACAACAATGAAAACCAAAAAATAAATCAAATTTCTTTTTGACATTAATAATTAAATTCTGAAATTAAAAAATGTCTATAACGACCTGCATTACTTACAAAATTATATAAACCTATAAAATTCTCTCCATTCAGAATATCTATTAATTTTTGTTTTGATATCCGCTCATATTTTAAGAATTTTTTTCTATACAATTTTAAGACGGGACACACTGCCAGGAAGTGAAAACTGTTTTCAATTTCTTTCAGATTACACAGTGAGCATAGCTGTATATTTTGCGAATCAATTTCAAATGGTTTGTAATTTAGATTCAGAAGTTCCCCTCTACACTTCATAACTACGCTCATTTTTTTTGTTGCTTTAAAATGTCTATGGTAATCTATTGTTTTATTTAATGAGCTATAGAGGCCGTGGTGTGTGCCCTCTGCTGCTTTTGCATGGCAAACTTGGATAAAATAATCTTTGTACAGCTCCAACATTTTGAACATTTCTCCCTCCCAAGTATCCACGGAGTTTAAAGTTAAATCCAGTCTATAATTTATTTTTTTTGCAATTTCCCCCCACTCTTTAAACCATGATATGTTTTGTTTTATTATTTCTCTTGCTATAACTGTACATAGCCTATTTTCTTTATAATCTAGTATTTTTAAAATATACTTGGATTGCATTTTTAGCGTGTACATGTGTATTAATTTTCTATTCATTTCTAAGTACACAAAGTAATTTGGGGTATTAACCGGTAATTTAAAAATTTTTTTAATGAAATACCTTTCAACTTTTTCTATTTCCTCAAAATATTTGTGGCCCCAAACTTGACATCCATAGGTTATGACATTTTTAATTGTTGACTCAAATACTTTAAATTTTGACTCTAATGGCACTTCTGGATTTTTGAACAGTTCTCTCCACATCATATTAATCCCAACTTTTGCCTTACTTACTTTTTCTTTAATGTCATATTTCATTTTTAAGTTATTGCACATCACCACCCCTAGATATTTGTATGATTTCACACATTCAATTTGCTCATTATTTAGGAACCATTTCTCTTTTTTTGTACACATTTTGCCTCTATTATTCTTCTTAAATACTATAATTTTTGATTTGTCCAGATTTACAAACAAATTCCATCTTTTACAATAGATTTCTAAATTGCCTATCATGTACTGCAAACCAACCGGATTATCTGATATTAGGACAATATCGTCAGCATAAGCCAACATATTCACTTTCTTATGCCCCACTATGACTCCTCCCCCGAGATTCTCCGCTAAATCATTTATGAAAAGAGTAAACAGGTATGGACTCAGTACACATCCCTGCTTGACCCCCATCCCCGTCTTGAATGACTCCGTAACTCCATCTTTTGTCCAGACCACTGCCTCCGTGTTTTCGTAAAGACTTTTTATAGCGTTAGTGAACTTAGTTGACAAACCCATTTCGTACATTTTGTAAATTAACGCATTCCTGTCCACAGAGTCAAACGCTGCCTTGAAGTCGACAAAAAAACAATAGATTTTATTTTTCCCTAAATGCCACATGTACTCTATTAAATTGCTTAAAATAAAAAAATTGTCAACAACTGAGCGGCCCTTTCTGAAACCTGCTTGGCCTTCTATCAATACATTTCTTTCTTCCAACCAGTTTGTAAGTCTTACTGCTAGCATCCCAGAATATATCTTCGAAATGGAATCTAAAAAAGAAATACCCCTGTAATTTGTCACTTCGCCAAGCTCACCTTTTTTATGGAGAGGGAAGATGATTGATTTTCCGAAACTCTCTGGAACTTTACCTTCATCAAAACAGAAATTGAACAGCTGCAGTAGAGCTTTCGTAAAGCATTCAGGAGAATTTTTATAAAATTCACTTGGTATTCGGTCAAGCCCAGGTGCTTTATTGTCCTTTAACTTATTTATGGCTGCGACCACTTCATCATAACTGAATTGATTATCTAAATACCCATCCTTTACCCAAGGAGCCGCATATGAGAAAAGTTCAGTAGAAAGATGAAGGTTATACTGTTTTTTAAAATGCTCTTTCCATTTCAGTGGTTGAATATTTCCAATACGGAAGTAGTTTTTTTGCTTAAATTTGTTAGTCAAGTCCCAGAAATCCTTGGAATCCCTCGCCCTCTCGAACTTGTCACCTATCTCCCTGAAGTAGCCATGGTCAAATTATTAATATTAAATATCATCAGTTTAATTTACCCAGGGAGGATAGATAATCCCTTAGGAGGATAGATAATAATTTTACCATGGAGGTTAGATAATCCCAAAGAAAATATATACATTATTTTTAGAAATAAATATGCATTCGTGCGATTTTTAGACTTATAACTTTTTTTAAAGTTATGTATAATTGTTACATCGATGCAGAAAACATATTTTAAAAGATTGATAGTGGCATATGGTTGTCGAAACCTTTTAAGGAATTATATAAATTAAGAGGTTAAGATGACTGGAGAATGTTAAGATTTTAAGTCCAGTTTTACATTAATTTAAAAATACGAATCTTATTGAGTTGCACCAGTCCGTTTTCAATTTTTTTTTAAACAGAGTCTCTGAATTAATTAAAGCATTGGTAAATAATAAATTAATAAATAAATAAAAATGCTTAGCGAACCCGAAGGTTGGATGCCGATATTTCCAATCTCTCCTTATACACTTACGTCCATGGAACACTACCCAATCCAAACCACGCCAGATGACTCATAATAAAATCCTCCCACTAACGTCTTGGTATACCTAATATTTCTATTATTTTTTTAGGAACTCGTTCGGTACCAAGCCCAGAAACTTTACAAGTCCATCTAATATTCGCTAATAGAGTAATATAACTGGGCCCATGCTTCGCAATTCCGCTTCCTGTAATCTAATGTAATTCGTGTAATTCTCCAGTTGCCTCATCCTTTTTTTGGACTGAATATTTTACGCAATATCTTATTTTCGAATTCTTTAAGTCGTTGTCCCTCCTTCGGCTTAGCCTCCACGTTTCACATCCATGAAGAAGAGTTTGAAGGATGGTGGTTTTATAAATTTTGATTTTTATATTTCGAGATAAAAGAAGCTCTAGCTTAATAATGCCGAGACTGAATAATAACAAGCATTTCCCGTCTTTAATCTTGCCTTTATTTCCTCTTGAATTTCGTTATTTCTAGTTGCCATAGAGACTAAGTAATTCAACATCTAGACTTGTTCAAACTTATTCCCTCCTAAAACAATGTCTCAAAATCTTCCATTTTTTCTTCTACCATGGGCTTTGTCTTATACGAGTTTACTTCCAGCAATAGATTAATGGCAATATTAAATTAAAAATATTATTAATTATGTATTAAATTCAAAATGAGCCTTTTGGGTTTCTCTTTTGTATGCCATGATCCCTCATGAGCGCCAGCCACACCAAATGCCGTGTTCATTGTTCCATGAAAGTATTAGTGCCCAACGCGTTTGCATAATACGATGGCATGTGTGTCCGATGCGGGTGTGTTGTGCTTCTGTTGTTTTAATGCAGTAACTTTCCCTTCTGTTCTCCGTAAATGCAGTTTCGGCTTATTTATTTTTAATCTAGATAAAAAATAAAGTCTGTGTGAAATAAAATCAGTATTTTGCATTTTTTTAAAGTGTTGAATTTCGAAACCTTAATCAGCTAATTTTTTTTTTAAATTTAATTTATTGATATTTACAACTATAATATGATTATAACTAGTAAATCTGCTGATATGTACATTAAGACATGAAAAACACATGTGTAGTAACTACCCATCGGCAGCACTCCAATAAAGTTCTATAGTAGATGGTCTCGAGGCCTACTTCTTTTCAGACGCCTCGGAGGGTTATCAGGAATAGTAAGGGAAGCAAGTTGAGAGACTAGAGGATTCGAGTGTGTATGGAGCTTGTCGTGGAAGGATAGGTATCTAGTTTGGGCTAAATCAGTAACATATGGGATATTAAGATCATGATGGATGAGTTTGTTTGCGACATAATAGGGAGCATTGAGGATTTTACGAAGGATTTTGGAATGTAAGGATTGGATACGAGATGAATTGGATGGTTTAGTAGAGCCCCAAAGCTCAACTCCGTATGTCCAAATAGGTCTGATAACTGTCATGTAAATGAGTCTTTTGTAATTAATTGGTAGCTTAGAGCGTTTGTTCAGTAAGTGTTGAAGTAGGCGAAAACGTGGAGGAGTTTCTTGTCTTATCAGTCTTGTATGAGGATTCCAAGTGAGACGTTTGTCCAGATGGAGTCCTAGGTAACGTATCTGTTCGACAGAGTTCAGTGGAATATTATTAAAGGATACGGTAGGGCAGGAATTCGTAGGTTTACGACGAAAGGTGAAGATAATTTGATGGGATTTGTTAGGATTTATTTTAATTCTCCAATTTTGGCACCATTCTTGGAGGTTTGAGATATGGGATTGAAGAGATTGGGATGCAACAAATGGATCCTTATTTACTGAGAACACACATGTGTCATCAGCGTACGTAGTGAGGACAGTGCTTGTATGGGTTGGGATGTCAGCTGTATATATCGTGTATAGGATGGGACCCAGGATACTACCTTGAGGAACACCGGCAGACTGGGTAAAGAGGGGAGATTAGGAAAAATTATAGTTTACTTTAAAGGTTACTCTATTACTGAGGTAGGAACTGCTAATAAGGAAGTAAGTAGAAGGTAAGAATTTACGGAGTTTGTACAGCAGACCTGGATGCCAGACTCGATCAAAAGCCTCTACATCGAGAAAAGCTCCCGTGCAGTACATTCCGCGCTCTAATGCGGATGAGACAAAGTCCACCACACGATGGCATTGCTGGATGGTGGAGTGTGATGTTCGGAAACCAGATTGGTGATCTGGGAAGCTAAATTTAGAATAAAAATGTCATGAATTCGGTCTATTTGGGAAATGAATTAGTTGTTGTTATTGTTTTTGGGTGTAAAGGATCGGAATCCTTAAAAGTTATTTACCATAAATTTAGGGGAGTAATTATTTCCTAGGCAGTCGCTAGTTGAGTGACAACAAGTTTTAACTTATCTTCGGATTCGCTTTTTAATATTTTTCAAAAACACAAATTAGCTTTAGTTTGGACTGTACAATCTAATTACGGAAAATGTGTATACTTCGATAATCAATTCATCTAGAAATGAACGTTTCAACAAACATAAATCATCTATATTTTATATTTATTATTCTTATGATGGTGATAATTTTTAAATGTATCATCTATACTTCGAAATGTTAGATGAAACTTTATTTTCATGATGAAGTGATTACCGAAATCTACTCAACACTCATAGCTACTTTCTATTTTCTCTCACGATAACTTCTATTTTAGAAAAATGTTAAAAATGAAACTAAAAAAAAGTTGTTACTAAATTCGAAGTCACAACCTGCGGAATAATTACCAGAATGGTATGATCTAGTATACACACTATTATTTTATTCAACACAAACTTCTTCTGATATGTCTGCTTTTGTTAGATAGCTTATGAACGGCATGAATTAATGTTTTGCCCCACTACAACAACTATACGTTAATATAATAACTTATGTTTCTGGGTTTTTAATTTTTGGACAAAGCATACATTATTACTCACGTTTTGTTCAATATTATTTAATTCCACCAAAATATTTTATGCCCTAAACTGCTACTTTTAGTTCCATTATCATTATTTTTTTTATTACACTGTGTGTTCCACTTGATAAATATGAAATTTAATACATGTATACTAGATTATTTTTTTATTAAAAAAATATAATGAAAACTTTACCTAGGAACGGCCATGACAGTACATAACAGGCGATCATACATGTTTCTAAACAGACCGTAGTGATGGGAGGTGATTTGGCGTTGTGACATTCAACCGACATTACTCGGGTTATCGCCCGATTTATGGTACTCACATTACAGAGGCTGGGTGAGCCCAAGTGAATATATGACCCATATGTGTTTAGGAGGACCTAGTTGTTGAAGGAAGTTAACTCGGTCCTTTAGAGCAACCATATGACGAAAGATGCCAGGAAGCTCATATACAAGTCCGTAATTGAAAGCATATTGCTATATGGAGCAGAGACATGGATGATAAACGCTGCTCTAGGAAAAAAGGTACTTGCTACTGAGGTGGACTACTGGAGGAGAGCTGCCAGGGCATCCAGACTAGAAAGAAGGACTAGCATTATATGATAATAGAAAAAAACATGTACCACTACGACCCGTGAAGGGTTTTTGGGGAGCTGAAGTAGATGGTAGAGACATTGGTACATCGGTGTTTCTTGGACAAGCAGTGAGATCATTTGTCACGCTCAAACGCCAGATTTTTCCCCTTATATTGGGTACTCAATGGGATCCATACTGATAAAAGTCTGCCATCGAGCGGGATTTGAACCCATTCGGCTTAGCAACTCAATACTCTACTACTCCGCTCCCTTGATTTTATGGTCATCTACATAAAAATAGCCTCTGTCATATTGTTTCTCTATTCTCCATCATATTTCATATCTAATTAATTTGTATTGGATATTTATCATTATGACTCTTATGATTTTTATGATCATGATTTTTTTTATGAATTCTGATTAAAACTAAACAATCAAATATATATATTTATTTGATATATTGAAATTTGTTTTTGTGGTGAAAGTAGGTCTTTGAAATCTAATCTAAATAAAAAAAAAGTTTCGTATTATTTGTATTGTTTCCCAGTTTCGTTAATTAATTGTTGCTATCTGAACTGGTTTATCTTAAAACAGAAGAAGAAAAAAAAATCGAAGAAATAAAAGAGGAGAGAACTGATGATTGGGGGAATCGTCAATTCGGAAACTATCCAATGAATTCATTGACTCCTTCAATGGAGTTGCCCAACTTCGAAAGGAGTTAGGAGTCTTGAAGTTGATTGTCCTTCATGTTTCAAATTTTAATTAATTAACTCTGGAAGTCGGATGAGTTTCGGTATCTGATTTCTTCGAATTATTTGTCGATTGGCCCAACTTTTTTACACAGATTGTTTTTTTATTTCTCTAAATAGCTGATGATGAAAAATATAATTACTTGTTCTTGTTATATGATTTATTAAAGTAAATATATTATTATAACTATATAAAATAGTTTATATGTTTAGATTAGTAGGAAAAAGAGTGTAATTGAGTCGTTAATTTCCAAAACGTCATTTATCGATAAAATGAAAATTTTGGCAAACAATAAATAAAGCCTATGAATTTAAATTAGGGCACACCAATTTGGAAATAGTTTCCTTAAATTAAAAAAATGCCTGATTTATTTGTTTTTTTATTCAAGAATCTTACATTTTATGATATCTTACATTGTTATTTAGTTATTTTAAAAAAATGTTTAGATGAAGGTTGTTTTGGAACCAAAAGATGGATAACAGACGGTCTGAATAAAAAATAAAGGACAAGGGACAGTTTGAAAAAAAAAACCTCACAAAAAAAGGTTTATTCCTTTCTAACCTTAAAATAATAAAACTATTATGGAATGATATAAACTTGTCAACATGGTTGTAATTGAAGGGAATAGTCCTGAATGTAAATTTCTTTTAAAATTCTTCGGCGTCCTCCATAAGTCCACCTTCGCTTTAATCATCTGATTGAGCAGTATCATTTTCTGGATTTTCATTTCCAAAAATACTGTTTTTCTAATAGATTAAATCTTCATTATCTGCCCAATTTGCTCCAAAGTGAAGTTCAAGAAGATTTTTGACATCTGCAACCTTAGCAGTCTTCACAGGTACTCCCGAGAAAAGAAGCGGCAGTTCAAAATCTTGAGTTTTATAACCAGGCTTTATGACTTTTTTACATTGTCCAAGATTCGTGTTATACCAAGGCTCTCCTGAGACAAGGACTTGAGAGTTGGGCACATTGCTTTTAGTAATTATAAACCTTTTAGCACTGGCAAATTTGGCCAGGATTGCTGTTTCTTCTGAAACTTATCACAGGCTGTATTCCAGTCGAAGGCATTGCAGTTTCAATGTAAATTGGAACGTAAATTCCATCATGAATGAGTATAATACTATTTTTGCTTGATTAAATTCACAAATTGAACTATTAAAATTGTAATTAGCTAAATACTGGATTTAAAAAGAGAGTGCACACATATGAAAAATCTTAAAAATACTCAACACTATAGTATGGAAAACAGTATAATAACCCTCAATTCCAAAGGTGCATAAAAACATATCCTTTCGTCAAAAGTAGCGAGATTTTTCAAGCTGATCAGCAGCTCTGCCACAACAAATTTCAGCTTTGAAATATTGGAAAAAGAGGAAAAAATTAGTATTACAGAGGAAAATATTACTCAACTACATTTGGCATAAGAGACATTTTGAAAACAAAATTGAATTCATCTATTTATTACAATGTGGGATAGGGGACGAATTGAAAACGAAATAGTTCCTGTTAGGTGGTGGCCATATTGGATTGGATAAAGGACGTTTAGAAAGCAAACACCAATTTCTCACAACTTTGAGATTTATTTTAAATGATTTTAAGGACGTTTTGCAACTCAATATTTGGTTAATTTGATAGGAAAAACTAAAAAGATTGCCATGCCGACAGTAACTCAATTTCGAAAAACATTGGATAAATAAATTAATACGTGCTCCACTTCTTGGGCGCCAAAAGGTCAACAAATAGTTTGTTTTTATTCTTTAAGTTTGCCCTCTTTATTCTTTTCTTACATTACTTAAATTAGTAAATTAAAAATCACTAATAATACAATCAATGACGGTTCTTGGGTTTAGTACATTACAGATACTATAGTTTCTAAGCCAACGATTGTGTAGGGAAATGATTTGATCGAGTTCGTCCTAAAGCTCCTTGTCCCCCTTCCTGGATTACGTTATTATTATTATTTATATTATAGAGACTAGATGAGCCCAGGAGGGGTCTCCTGATCAGAATGGGTCGAATAACAGCTGGTTACCAGAATGCATACTGTATCTTCCGATCTTGAACCTACTTAAATTCATTTTATAAGATTTAAATCGAGTATATGCTCATTTTAGTACTGCTAAAATAATGTGTAACATAAGGTAATCAAAATTTTTCGATACAGGAACAAGATAGGTATTTTCGATTTAATGTAATTAATAAATGATAGGTTATTATTTTCGATATTATAGCCGATACTATTTCATGAGTAATTGCTGGTAACGATACATTTCTAATTATTCGTAGAAAAGGATTACCTGAAACACTAAATGACCTCCTATAAAAGAGACTGCACCTCACCAACTCATCAATTGTATTGGGCTCAGTACTTGGTAGTTCGTACTGGTTCTAGCTAACGGTTCTGCAGGGAGGCGATCACCGCCAGATTTTTCTTTCCACTAATGGTACCCACATTATAGAGACTGGGTGATCCCCTCTCTTATAGTTTTTAAAAATGTTCTAACTCACTTTCCAGTGATCATCCAACATCCTCTCCCTCGAAATCCTCTTTGATTTCTACAGTTTCAGCTGCATCATTATAGTTATCTCCTTTTCCTCTCTACCTATCGGGAGTAACCTAGATCTGATGAACGTTCTTCCTTTACCCCAGTTCTTAATCATCCTCTCCCCGCTCCAAATCCATAGATATCCTGTATTGCTATTGGGATTTTACGTTATCCCCTTTTCAGCCATCGATTTTTGAACTCTGCTTCCTATATCTTACTTGGCGTGTTATCTTAAAACTCAGACTGATTTTTTTAAGTTAAGGACTTCTTTAATGCTTATTTACTTTCCAATGACGATTATATTTTTCGCCTTTCAGTTTTTCCTTATGCTTTTAAACTTATAACTTCATATTAATATTCCATATCTTAATTTTTAATATATATTTATCAGATATTATATAATAAACATAAGATAAGAAAGATAAGATTAAGTATATCTGCGATCCAGATAAATTTCTACTATTCTGATATTTACCCTTTGCAATCCTCTCTGTACTTTCCTTTTTCTCCCCTGGAAAAACCAGGTTGATGGGTGCAGTGTTGACCAGGGCCTGACTGGGGTTATTGACAGGAGGAACCCAGCTCCTACAGGCCTGGCTGTAATTAATGTTTTCTCTGAGCTCTTTCACCCAACACAATATCGCTGTCTCTTCAACAATCTTTTTTTTTTATATATATATACGAGCACCTAAAGACTTTCCAATTGTGTAGGTATTGTAATTAACGTTGAAAAAAATTAATGAAAAGTCATTTGTAGACACAATTCAAGATTTTATCAATATGAAATATTAGGGTCATAATAGACAAATAAAAGCACATATAAAACTGCACCTAGGCGATAGACTCAAAAATATTTTAAGTGTTAAAAAAATACGGAGTAGAGCTTTGGGGTTCCACTAAGCCATCGAATTCCTCTCGTATCCAATCCCTACAATCCAAAACCCTTCGTAAAATCCTTAATGCTCCTTATTTTGTTAAGAATAAAGTCATCCATAACGACCTTAATGTCCCATTTGTTGCTGATTTGCCCCGAACCCGCTATCTATCCTTTCATAACAAACTTCATTTTCACTCAAACCCTCTAGTTTCAAACCTAGCTTCCTCTTCAATTCCCGATAATCCTCCGAGGCGTCTGAGAAGAAGATGGCCCCGTGACTTCTTAGTTGAACTTGTGATTTGAGTACTACCAGTGGGTAGTTTCTCTACTTGTCATTTTCACATGTCATTATGTATCACTTAGCCCATTTATTTGATGTATTATTTTAATACAGTTGTAAATATCAATAAATAAACTAAAAAAAAGTGTTAAAAAAAAGTATTTAACGTGTTATCTTATCGGGGAAGACTTAGTAACCTAATAGTTATCCACATCAGTGATTCCAAACCAGATACAATGAAATAGAATGATGAAATAAAAAAAAATCTGAAACTTGCAGAAATTTAACCACACAATATCCAAAACCAGATAACCAAATTCGAAAAAATTCATTCGAAGTTGCAACACGAACAAGAAGAGATTTCATAGATTCATCCTGTATTCACATTGGGATTTTACGTTATCCTCTTTACAACCATCGATTTATGAACTCTGCTTCCTACATCTTACTTGGCGTGTTATCTTAATACTCTTATTCAATAATATTGAAAGGAAGTCTAAAGCAAAAGGATGGAAAAATAAGGGCATACAGAATGTGAAATGCAGACCTCTAGGCACATTGCGTAGTCTTAATGGGACCGTTCTCAAAAAAATATACATTTCCTCACTTAGTTTGTCTTCGATGCCTCGAGGAAGTTTCATGTATCCCACCTCTATGACGAGTCGGAGTGGCTCTTCCCCTCCTTCCGTACACTCTATTTCTTAGGTTCATTCTTATACCGAACCATCAACTCACAACATCCCTCTTACATCTATAGTCTCTCCCAAGAACAAGATCCCGCCTTTCCGACATTTATACTCGTTCCCTCCGAACCAAATATTTGAGCTTTCCTTTCTCGCTCGCTTCACCACACTTTGGAATTCACTCTCACCTGATATCCGTCATTCTTCTCCCTTATCCACATTTATCCTACATCTTCTAAGTTTCCATGGTTTCTAGTTGCAACTGATGCTTTCTAATCATTTATAATCAGTAGCTCGTAACAGTAAGATGCAGTCTATTTCTTAACTTTTTTTTTTCTCTGTTAGGGGATGATTACGATATTAATATAGTCTAGAAACGTCGCCAACATGTAAATAGGTTGTTCATTCTTTATAGTCATAACCAGAATCCATATTGCTATTATAAAGATGTTTAGTATCACTATTATTATGAAAAACAAAGAAGGAATTAAAACGCTTCGGCAAGTTAGCAACTTAGCCCGTGAAGTCAGGTCTCTAAATATTTACGCCTATTGGAGAAGATGGGGGTCTATCGTGAGGACTTGGAAGATTGATGCAACATGCAATACCGCTTCAACTTGTTTTACAACCGGAACCTTAGACAAAGTTGCGTGCTTATTAACGAGGATGAGTGTGCCATGCATCATTAAGACAGCTTGCAAGCCGTCATCACTATCACTATCTAGAATCGTTAATCATCATGAGAATACGGTATTAAGGATGGGTATATACATAGCATATATTAAATCTTTAATTAATAAATCCTATTTTTTAGTCAATTCAGTAAAAAGCAACACACGTTCATATGCACAAGATATAAACAACACAGTCCATAACTCTAGAAAAATTATTAATGCTCCTTGATTTATTTCGAGTCACGCCATACACATACTCCCACCATTCCACTCATCAACATAAAATCATCAAATCCACTTGTTCTTTTTCTTTCCTTTTCCCTGTAAAATGCTAGGTAAAACTTGTCGGTGGAGCGTGATCCCGAACAAATCATCTCCCTGCACAACCGTTTTCATGGAACCAGTACAGTCCTCACAGTGCACTGAACCCAAAACCCCTCAGGGTTGTAGTGGAACGAATTTTTTAAAAATTATTATTGAATTAATCTAACTATATATACTATGATCTTATCCTTGTGAGTAATATACAGATAAATTAATTTATGAAAAACGTGTCAGTAGAGCGTGATCCCGGACAAATCACCTTCCTGCACAACTGTTTTCACAGAACCAGTACAGTCCCCATAGTGCACTAAGCACAAGATCCTTCATGGGTTGTAGTGGTACAAGATATTTTTTATTCTTATTTTATGAACCTAATTATAGATACTAAGCGATAGGCCCTGTTATTAAAATAAGATCAATTATTTTATGCAAAACCTGGCGGTTGAGCGTGATCCCGAACAAATCACCTCCTTGTACAACTGTTTTCTTAAATGCAAATACAGTTTCTAAGGTGTACCGAACCAAAGAGTATTCATGGGTTGTACTGGTACAACTGATACAAAGGATTTTAAATTTATGAACCAAATTATATGCTAAGCCTTGTTACCAAAACACCGATAAACTATTATTAAATTACTTTATGATTGTTTACAAACAACTTCAACAAATAACGTCTGGGCTTATACGACTATTAAAGGACTGGAATAACCTATTTTAAATGACTATTGTACGTCTTATATAGGTAATAGGCCGTAATAAACCCAGTCCTATATTACAGAACTAAAATATACCTATATCATAGTGCGAAAGGTATGTTGTAATATTCCAAGATTGCATTTAATTAAATTTCAACATGTAAAGTAAACTGAAGTCAACCAATTACAAACATCTTCACAAACAATCTACGATAGCAAATTTCAACATAAAATAGAGTGTATTAAATGGCTTCCTTAATGAAAACAAGGATTTAATTTCTTTCTTTTTTATTTGCATTAGATTAATAAATAATTTCATCGTAATGAAATTTCTTTCCCACATTGCTGTAAGTATATGTACTTTGTTTTCTTTATTATTTGTTGTTACAAAATACATCCAGTAAATATAACGAAAGATAAATCATGTCCTGACATAAAGGCAAGTAGAAAAACTACCCGGTGGTAGTACTCAAATAAAAAGTTCAACTTAGAATGTCGCAAGGCCATCTTCTTTTCAGACGCTCGGAGGATTATTAGGAATTGAAGAGGTTTCGAGGTTTGAAACTAGTGGGTTTGAGTGGAAATGATGTTTGTCATGAAATGATTGATATCGGACTCGGGCCAAATCAGCAACAAAAGGGATATTAAGGTCATTATAGATTACTTTGTTCGTTACAAAGTACGGAGCATTGAGGATTTACGAAGGATTTAAGATTGTAAGGATTGAATACGAGAGGAATTCGATGGATTGGTGGAGCCCCAAAGCTCTATTCCGTAGGTCTAGGTGGGTCTAATGATTGTCATGTATATGAGTCTTTTGTAATTAATTGGGAGCTAAGAGCGTTTGTCTAGCCTTGAAACGTTGAAATGTTGAAGTAGCCTGAAACGGCGAGCTGTTTCTTGTCGTTTCAGTCTAGTATGGAGGTTCCAAGTCGAGGTATAGTCCTAAGTACCGGGCCTGCTCTACAGGAATCTGTGGGATGTTATTAAACGATACAGGAGGACAGGAAGTCTACGAAGTTTACGACGGAGATGAAAAACCTAATCGGTTCAATGCATTATAGGTTTGTGGAGTAGATTCAGCTTCGATCTCCTGAAGAGAAAGGGAGGATGAGAGAGAGGTTGAAAGAGAGAAAGAGGGAGACATAGATAGATAGATTGATAGAGATAGAGATAGATAGATAGAGAGAGAGTGTGTGAGAGAGAGAGAGAGAGAGAGAGAGAGAGAGAGAGAGAGAGAGAGAGAGAGAAAGAGTGAGAGAGAGAGAAAGAGCGAGAGGGTTGTGTCAATTTTTTCTTTTAATTTTAGTTAAATGTCGGACGGTCGACGACCTGGGAGAAAAGGAAGAGAGGGTGATAGGAAAACTGGAAGAGAGAAAAGGAAGGAGGGAGAGGAAGATAGAAAGAGCGAGGGAGAGAGGTAAAGAGAGAGAGAGAGAGTGAGGGTGTGAGAGAAATGCAGTGTATGTGACAACTTATTATTTTTGTTTTAGTTAAATGTGAAAGTACCAAGTAAACCATACTATGGAAGAGGGAAGATTGTTGTATTTTTTTTCCTAAAGGACTATTTTTTTTAATCATTTTTCCTGTACAAAGCAAGTAAAGGACGGATCTATTAAAAGCTGCGAAGCGCACTTGGTGGGAAATCATTGTGAACATGTCAGTGACAAAGTGAATGCTCTTGACACCCCGTCAGTGCACTAGGATAGAATTTGACGTTTTCATCTTTTCGAGAAGTTCCGTGTTACACGATTTTCTTGTATATTTTCTCGTTCAATAGAGTTTAGTTTATATATATATCAAGGTAGTTTATATATTCATTTAACATATATCCAGGGAGATTGTGGTTATATATTGACGTTTCAACCCCATTGGACATTGACACGAGTTCTGTTCACCCTCAGAATTCTGACCTGTATCACCAGCCCGGAAGAAGATCTGCAATGTGGGTCTAAACGTTTCTAATAAATAGTTTGTCATTGTTTCGGGATTTTTTGGTTTACCTCCACCCGGATAATTTTCTTCCTCTCTCTCTCTCTCTCTCTCTCTCTCTCTCTCCATATATATATATAAAAATAGTTTTGTTATGAATATAAAATGTATTGTATTAAAGAAGCATCTTAGAAAATAAGAGGAAAAAATGGTCCAAATGGAGGTCAGAAAAAATTCTCTTAAATAAGGAGAATTATTTATTTGAATGCCAACGTTTCTACCCACACTGCAAGTCTTCTTCAGGGCTTACAATGGGGTCAAGGGTTAAAGTTTTAAAATTTTGAATTTCAAATATATATTTCTTCTTATTTAAGAGAATTTTTTCTAACCTCCAGTAGGACCACTTTTCCCCTCATATATGTATATATAAACCAGTACGACTACAACAAGAGTCTGGGGTTCAGTACATGGTAGAGACTGAACTGTTTCTCGGACATCGGTTGTTCAGGGAGGTGATTTGTCCTAGCGAGGTCCTAGGAACCGCCATATCCCCCCCCCTTATTTTGTGTGCCTTCGGCCTGGCAACTCAGCGCTCTCTCTCTCTCTCTCTCTCTCTCTCTCTCTCTCTCTCTCTCTCTCTCTCTCTCTCTCTATCTATCTATCCCTCTCTCTCCCCCTCTCTCTTATATATATATATATATATATTTATGGTTAACTAAAATTATTCAGTTCGAAATAGAAAATAGGTCCATTAAGGTTTCTTTCTATTTTAATGAGACTTTTCCAACGAAAGATAGTTGTTCATTTATTAGTTTTTATTTATATAGTTAGTTTTAAAAAAATCTGAAAGACGTTGAACGTAATATTGTCTATATTATAAAATCCACAATTTCCTAATATTATTTATAATTGATGCGTTGAGATATGATCCCATGAGTGCAAATTACGACCGCTTTAATCAACCCACATGTTGACGTAAGATTGACCTGATGTTGATCTAATGTTGACATAAGGACATAGGCAATATTCTATTGAGGATCTGGATTGCCAATTGGGTTCTTGCGATTTGGGCAATATCAAGTCAAGTTAATTGTTTATAATATGTAATTAGTAGTTTCGAGTTTAATAATGTTACATACATTCAAGAACTTGGACTTCAGACGAAATCAGGCTGTACTTTTGGTAGTAATGAGTTTTTACGGTAAATTAACTGGGTGCTAGTTTTTGTGGAGTAAGTTTTAAAAAATGTATTTTCTTATGCATATTTCAAGATCACCGAAGACACAAGAAGGTTTTATTTGGATGTTTCAATTGGAAATGCTCACAAGACAACCGAAAAACATAATTAAATGATTCGTTGTAAACCGAAATATTTACTTTACTCTGCGGGCATCAACGGGCGTATCCTCTGGAATCTGCAGACCCTTTTTTGGCGCACTCGGCATCTATAAAGTGGGTACCCAAAATAAGGAGGAAAATCTGGCGGCGATAAATCCCCTCCCTCCACAACCGTTCTCTTTGAAATAGTACAAACTCTATACCATGTACTGACCTTCATGAGTTGTAGTGGTGCGGGTTTTTTTTAAATGATATAAAATGGGCATTATTCCCCTTCCAGTTTAGTGAATAAATAATGAAATTATTCAAAAAAATGTTTTAGCCACGTTAGTTTCTTTTTAATATTAAAATATGTTTTTAATGCTTGATAAAATTTTGATAGTGGAGGAAGTATTAGTTACTTCACAAATTTTATCTGTTAATTTTTTAAGGTTGAACTGAATGCCAAATTGACTTTTATAATAAATATTGTTATTATTAGATTTTTTTTTGGGGGGGGGATTAGAAAATAATCGTTGTTTTATCATTGATATTCACGACCCAGAAACTTATCATCTAGGAATTTATAGTTTTTTAATTTATTATACCATAAAATTTTCAGTTCAATGTAACATTTAGGAAAAACTGATGAAAACGAAACAATGTTTTCCTGAGCTCATCCTTTAATGCGTCTATATTTTTTTACATGTGCGTGTACATGTAAACAATATAAAAAATACACGCTTCCACCTCAAGACTGCCCTAATGGAAAAATATCTTATTTCTTCCACCGCAGTGTTCAGAATACACTCCTATAAGAGAAAGAAATTACTCTGTATACTCAAAATAACGTTTATTAATAACAATAAATAAAGCAACAAAATTGTTTAAACATTACTTTAAATACAATTATATTTTAAATGTATGTTGAGATTAACAGAACAAATCTCATGTATATACCCAAATATTGAAGAAATTTATCAATCTTTTTCTATAGTTTCAACTTGATATCTTGTAATATTCACAATAATTTTTTTAATTAATTTAATTTTTATAAAGCCATTTGATTAATGCTTCTCTTGTTATTAATAATTAGTTTTTTAAATAACAAGTGTTATTACGTACTATGGTATGATCCTAGTGATTCGATCAATATTTGTTTTTTCATCTTTCTTAATTTTGTTTTCTAATCTTTATACAAACTAATTTTAATTTTAGTTAATTGAATAGTTGCCTGGAAGAATGACGTATGTTACATTTTTCAGTTTTCATTTTTTTTTTTGTGGAACAAGGTCGAAGGGATGGTCCGCTAACGTTAGTTTTTAGTTGTCTAAACAGTCAATTGAGGTCAGGGGTCAATAGATGATCGTTCTCCCAAGAGACAAAGTTTCCAGTGGAAGAAAGGCGCATGTGAAGATATCCTAACCTTACTAATGTTACTTACAAGGGCGTAAGTGCAAAATCTATGAAATGTAAGAAGGGCGTATGTGACAGTCACCTAATTAAATGACCCGTTCTCTTATTTTGGCTCTCCCCCAAACTTTGAAAAATGTAACATGCGCCCTTCTTTCAGGCAACTATTAAATTATTGCTTCTCAACTCGCAATAAAATTATTACTTTTTTTACTGGCAAATATCAATACTTTAGAACCCTTTTAGGGTACTAGATTATTTTGCCTTAGGTCTATAAAAATCCTTGATTATGGGGTCCTTCATGGGAGAAATAAAATACCTGTGAGGTGCCAGGTACTCTTTGAAAATACCTTTACTAATCACACCTGGTTAGGCAAAATTTAGGACTCCTGATGTAGCTTCGTCCGATTAGCCATAGCAGCATAAAGTGACGTTAAATGGACAACTACTACTCATATTGAATATGTAAGAAATATTATATAATATATTAATTATTTTATTTTATTTTATTTATACATATTTACATATAATACAGTTGAAGAATGCTGAGGTGACGTGCTGAAGGTTCCGGGTGAGGGTTCAAAGTCGGCTATAGCAGATAATATACTTGATCTGCTAGCTGCCAGGGATGGATCCTGTGGGTTATCACCCAGAATCAATGAAGCGGGTACCCTTAATAGAGGGAATATAAGCGTGATTTCTCAACATCTCACTGACAATATTAGAAACGGTACAGTCCCTACTATATACTGAATTCAAAAGCCTGTAGCGGTACAGGTTTTTTAATTTGTTTTTCTTATCACTAAAAACTGAAGTACATTTAGCTCAAATTTAATAATCATTAAGATGATGAAATTCCCTGTTTAAACATATCCTGGGTTAGTTATTTTCTTTCTAACTGGGTTTTCACCCATATTTAATCATCTTTTATCATTTCACCTTATATCACATCCCTGCACAACCGTTTTCCTAGAAACAGTACAGTTTCTCTACCACTTACAGAACTCAAGACCCTTCATGGGTTGTAGTTTTGTTTTTACTACGTCTACACTTGCCAACGGCCACCCCACGTTCAACACAACGGTTCTCGTCCGATCGCCAAAGTTAAACAACGTCGAGCCTGGTTAGTACTTGGATAGGTGACCGCCTGGGAAACCGCGTGCTGTTGACATCTCTTTGAACTTTAAACCAATTAATCAAATAAATATATCTGGCTGTATGGAAGTATCCAATGCCATTAAAAAATAAAAAATACGTCTACACATACGATTAATTATTTAACACTTGCATCCAAAATGTAATAAATTTTGTCGCTTTTAAAAATAATATAATATAAATAAAGATTTCCATTAAAGTTTAAAAATAATTCCAATGAGCCCGGACGTAAATAAACGTAGCTATCCAAGCGAATTATCAATTCTCATATGGAGTACCTCAAGGCTATGTGCAGATACCATTTCAGTTCGTTGTTTTCAATAACAATGTGTTTGTTTTGCCATTAATAACATATTTTTTTAATAAAGCATTACATGTTGTGTTATTATTTCTTGAGAGAGAGATTTATTGCGTTATCTTTATGTCGATTCCATCTTTTATTTGTGTACCGTAACGACCCGATTAGAGGTATTCTAAGAAAATACCTTTCAGACGCTCGCACAATATTAACATACCATGTCAATACCTTCACTAACAATAAACCTTAAGTGGACTTCTGCAAAATATGAATAAAACCATCTCTGGATCTGTAGAGTATACCAATTCTTCAGAAAGGGAGGGGGGAATATGGTTGGAGTGGGGATGGTTATTGAAAGGGAGGGGGAGTGGAATTGGTCCCTGAGGGATACTTAAAGATGGAATGAGGGGTTCGGATAACGTGGGTGTAATG
The DNA here is from genome assembly GCA_964056705.1 of Troilus luridus. Taxonomy (NCBI): domain Eukaryota; kingdom Metazoa; phylum Arthropoda; class Insecta; order Hemiptera; family Pentatomidae; genus Troilus; species Troilus luridus. The sequence goes on along the minus strand of OZ057417.1, from coordinate 37,348,958 downwards.
CGGCTTAGAGGGGCAACTTCAACTTAGCCTGAATTAGAAATATCAATAATATCTAATCTGTTATCCGGGCCAAGATACTTATAATAGTTCCATAGATAGATAAATTATAGTGATTTCTATTCTGGGAAGCACTCACCCTTAGTAATAAGTTTTATAACAATATCCTTTTTCCGTGGGTGTAGCAAAGCAACTAGAAAAAACCTGTACCTTTACAATCCATTAACACCTTGGGTTCATTACATGGTAGAGACTCAACTGTTACTATGATACCGGTTGGGAGAGTAGTGATTTGTGCGAGACCGTGCTGAACCGCCAGGTTTTTCTCCCGATTTATAAGAATCTGGATAAGTCCCATGTAGATTACAGAGGGTCCATCCGTAGCTATAACAGATTAAATAATTTATGTGAAACTAGATGGTTTCAGAATAAAAATATATATTATAATAATGTTGAAGAGCAAAACCAAATCAGGAATATCTATAATATAATTGCTTGTTTATTTATTGTACTTCTTGTTATGGCTAATCTGACGATGATACAGTGGGAGTACTAAATTTTGCATATACAGGTACACAGGATAGGAATGTATAACGAATACCTGGCTCGGGACATCCATTTTACGTCACATACAAAGGATGGCTTAATTATAGATTTTCATTAGCTTTAAAAAATTTTAAGGTCACCTGCTGGGCCCTGAACCCCACCCCCTTAATATAATTGCAGCAGTTAACAAAATACAAAAAATATTCTGCTGTCATACTTCACCTGTATCACTTTTCCAACTTGTTCTTCTAAAGCTATTTTCAATGAAAGAGAATTATACATATCAAACCCATAAGTGGATGAAAGTTTATTTATAAGCTTTAGGAAGCACTTGTATTATGTGAAGTAAAGATTAACGATTTTATTTTCGTTATGTTAGGTATTTTTCGGATGGGTGCCCAGACAAGAGGTACGGCCGAAGTAAAAGGAGCAAGATAGCATTGAATCGCTCGCAAAGACATAATGCCTCGAGGAAGAGGTTAGTTCGAGATAAGTCGGAACGTATTGTGTCCTCCGCCCCGGCCCTAGAGGGCTCCTACCAAGGCCCTATTCCTTCGTCGACCATACGACTGCTTATTTTGTCCCTTTAGGGCTTAATGTTTTCTATATATTTTTTCTTTCTTGAGCCCCACGTATGTCCACAATTAGGTATCTACAGCACATAAGCCTTATAATCTTAAGTTGAAAAAAAGATTGACTTTTGTTGTGTGTGTGTGTGTGTGTGTGTGTGCGTATGAGAATGAGAGTGGCTGTAAATAGATAGAATGAAAGAGTATGATACATGAAGGAGGACGATAGAGAGAATGTGTAAGAAAAAGAGGAGGAGAGATAGTGGAAGAAGGAAGAGGGATAGAGAGAGGGAGAATGTACGAGAGATGGTGGAGGGGGGGGGGAGTGTGTGTAGTATATCATAGAAAACCTGCCCCACTACAACCCGTGAACGGGTCTGGGGTTCAGTACATGATACAGACTGTACTGTTTCATAGACAACGGTTCTGCAAGGAGGTAACTTGTTCTAGGTCACGCTCAACCGCCAGATTTTCCCCCCTTATTTTGGGTACCCTATTTATATAATATTTTATAGAGGGCGGGTGGGCCCCAGGAGGGTCCTAGATCCTATATGATCCATCTCCCGCTGCAAACAGACTAAATAAAAATCGTGGCCTGCAGCGGGATTTGAACCAGGATTTCTGGCATGGCAACTCAGTCCTCTACCACTGAGCCACTCCGCTCCCTTAGTATATCATAGACCTATTCGTAATTTACTTAAAGGGTACATTTGCATAATAAAGTATAATTATAAAAGTTCTTTAATCACTTACATTACCACTCTGATTGTTGCAATTTAGTATAACTGATTTTAGTATTACAGCGTAATTTATAGGCTTATTCTAAGTTAACTTAAAGTCACCCCATGTTTCACAATAACGTACAACAGTTAGTTTGTGATTAAAAGCGTAATATACTCAAGCAAATCAAAGCCCTATTATCACTGCGCCTACAACATTTTAAAATGTTGAAACATGATACCAGTTAAATATGTTATAATAAAAACCTACAATTTAAAAAAGAATCTTAAAATATAATCCGTGGATTAATGCCCATGTTTTACTGTTCTAGTACTTGTATATTTAAACGGGTATAGGGAGAATGGAAAGAAAAAAAAAGAATGGGGTTCGTTTTATTTCCTGATTATTTCTGGCTTCTATAAATTTGGAATAAATAATGAAAGGAGAGTAATAAATTAACACTAACTACACTCTCACTGTTTATTACTGTAATAACCATAAAACATAGAAATAGTTGTGAAAATTCATTTATTCGTTTATCTACCTACAATCGTTTCGTGCTGCTATGACTATATCAGATGATTTTAACCTTCTTATTTTCTTGTATCTGAATACAAGTCATACTGATACTTTTCTGTATCTGATACTTTTGTAGTTGAATACAGTTATCCCGACTCTTACTCTACTAATACGCTACACAGAAGCATTTCTTGGGGCATCAGTTTTTGTTATCATTTTTAAAGGAAAAAGAGTTATTCACCGAAATAGTAACCTGCACAAGGCATCAAATGTTTAAATCATGTTTTTAATTGGTTAATTATTTTTTGAAAGCTATGGAATAAATTTTAACCCTACCTCAAACTTTTGCTATTCACGTTCCAAGGAACGTAGAATTTGGGTTGTAATACAAAATTTGTCTGTCCGCCGCCGCACGCTACTCTTTAAAACGCTAAAGCTGTTTATTTTTTGCACCCGATTTCATTCATTTATGTCAATTGCCTTTACTTTATGGTATAGATATATCCATTAATGAACCCATATTTGCCCGGACATAGCTCTAAGCATATAATAACATACCTCTAAGACATATGTATTGAATTAATAAACTGTAACCATTATAATTCTTTTGGAGCTTACTTACCCCAGATGCACTATTTATTTATGAGTAATATATTGAATAGTAAATTGGTGAACACAAGAACAGGCCTATGGAAAATAATCCAATTAAGACTAGGGCATAGAAAATATAATTTGAGTAATCATCCTAAATGATTACTCTGGCAACCCAAAATAAAATAGAATGTCCAAAATATATCTAAGAGTAGAAAAATAGCAATATATATTAATACATTAGTGGAAAAATTCCAACTAAAAACCTTATGTCTCTATACTAAAACAGGAAATTGAAAATACTTAGGACAGGTATATATATATATAATATATATATATAATATATATATATAATATATATACATTATATATATACATTATATATATATATATATATACATATATATATATATATATATATATATATATATATATATATATATATATATATATAATGTTTAAGAACTATGTTCTATGGTAAATTAAATCCCACAATTTGATTCACAAAGTAGATACAAAAAAATAATATACCAGTTTTAATCCGTATGTTATAGTAATTAATAGCATAAGATAGCATGAGGTAGTGAATATATTCGTGAATACTGAATAGCTGATGCTTCTAACTAGGGATGGGTAAGGTTGTATCAATTGATACAAAAGTATCAGGTACATTTCGACTGTATCTGATACTTGTATAAACTACTTTTTAGTATCAGATACAAAGTATCAGATTGATACAACCTTACCCATCCCTACTTGAGACCACCATTTTAAGTCTCTTCTCAAGGACTTTATAACGAAGGATTTTTTACTCTCTTGGCTATCTGGCGAGCTTCTTTGGCAAGATGCTATCCACTACACCACTAGTGACCCCACTTTCCCATTTTGACTCGTTCTTTGAAAACTCTTCACTAACAGCATATTTTTTCCCTGCGAAAATTTAGAGCTCCCAATGTAGCATAGTCCGATTAGCCATAGCAGCATAAAGTTACGTTAAATGAACTAACAAACAACATAATTTATAACCATCGTTAATCCTTATCGTAACTTAAACAAAACAAACTTTTAGAAACGATGTGTCAATTTTCCGCTTGTTAAAGCTTAAGAGGATTGATTTCTATGACGTCACATCTAGAACATAAATCACGCCCCCCCCCACCATAAAAATCTTCTGTTTCTTGCCGGATCAATAAAAAGTTAAATAGTACATGTTGGCCTTGAATAGATAACATTCATTCAACTGTGTTATATTGCTCTCTATTAAGGGGATATTTACCCCCCTATCCCCCCCAGACATTAATCTAATTTTGGAACAGCGCACTCTGTGCTTTTTTTCCTTACTAATCTCTATCTTGCAACCACAACTATTATGAAAATCGTGACCCGGATTATTGCACTATTAAGTTATTTATTAAAGATGTCGTTATCAAAGCATTTGTTATTCAGATATATCCAATATAAAAAAACCAAAAAAAAAAAACCTGTATCACTAAAACTTATAATGGGTTTGGGCTCAGTACATGGTAGAGACTGTACTGTTTCTAACACAACTTTTTGCAAGGATGTGATTTGTTTGAGATCACGCTCAACCGCCATTTAAGGGTACCGACTATATTGAAGCTGGGTGAGGTCGTAGACCCCACAGGGTCAAACCGCGGATTTTAACAGATTTAATATTTATCTGTCACAGCCACATTTACCCGGAACCTTCACCTAATGATTAAGTATATAGAGAAATGATGCTTTTATGAATAAACTGTGGAACAGGTGTTTATGGACGGAAGTGTGCAAGGAATTGCGAATAAATATGGGACGCATAGTTTTTTAAAGGATTTAGTTTTATGATATTTTTGATGTGGTATTTTGAGAACCAATAAAAAATTAAATTGGATAATGTATTTGATACACAATTTTTTAACTTTTTGGACTTCTATATGGATAGGAAGGATCCAGGCCAGACTGACGTCCTGAATTATCAATTGAGGACTCTCAGATTCCTTAACTTTTCACTTATCCATCTTCCATTACTGTTTATTTCTTAATGTCCCCCTTTTTATTCTTTATAAAACTATCAGTTATATTAAATTTATACATTTTATTAGAGTTATACATTTTAATTTATTTCCCTAATACAATAGAGAGGCTGTGCGCTGAGTTGTTAAGCTGAAGATTCCAAATCTGGTTGTGGCTGATGAATTATTTAATCTGTTAACAGACTCTCCTGGGGCTCACCCAGCCTCCTTAATTGAAATATTCAATTGAATTGGTGGAATAACCTGGTGTTGAGCGTGGTATCAAGTGCAAAGGGAGGATTGCATTAAGCGTGATATGGATTTGGGTTTGGGTAGTGGTTAGTGGGCGGAATTTTATAACCAGAGATTTCGGTATCGAGCCTTTGGCTTCGCTACGCCTTATAATTATTATTTGGAAATATTAAACAATTGCTCAACAATTTTCAGGGTTTTTTTTCTTTGGTATATCGGGTATGGAAGACAACGAGGAGATTTTAAGTGTAAGGTATAGCCGATAGGAAGCGCTGGCTGCGGTCCCGGAACACACTATCGGTTAAATGTAGCGTGCCCTTCTGATCACTTAGCGATACTCTCCACTTCCTCACATCCTTTACTTCCAGAAGCCTCCCCCATCGACTTCCAGTATCAGGATAACAGGATTTGACAAAAGCATTTCAGTTAGGTTCAGTTCCAAAAAAAATCTAGATCATATCGATTTCCATTAGCTTCTCTATCAATTGAGAAGACAAAAAAAACTGTATAACTACAATCCATAAAGGGTCATGGGTTCAGTACATGGTCATCTTGGCAATATAAAGAGGTCAGGAAATGGCCACGATCAATCTCAGCCGCCAGGATCTCGCCCAGTTTAGGCTGGGTGAGCCTTAGGAGGGAGGATCTGTTGATCCAACAGGGTCCATACATGGGTTTTAACAGATTAAATAATTTATCTGCCATAGCTAATTTGAACTCGATATATTCAGTAGAGGAGATCAGTGCTCTACACATTGTACTACTCCGCTTCCAAGTAAAGTATATAAATTTGAACAATTTATGATGTGTTCGAACTAACTGAAATATAAGCTTGTTGAACTTATTTCGAGCAAACACAATGTTAAACATTATAATAAACAAACCAAATAAAAGTATCTGAAATTTACAATTTAAATTTTATAAACTTAAAAAACGAAAAAAAGCTCGTACTACTTACCATCCATGATGGGTCTTGAACTTGGTTGGGACTGTTCTGCAGGCAAAGGCTAAGGTTGTGCAAAAAGCGATTTGTCAGAGATAACCTTCAACAGTCAGATTTCATTCCAATTATGGAAACCTGTATTATAGAGGCCGGGTGAACCTCGGTAAGGTCACCAGATCACACTGGATCAATCGCAACTGTTAACAATTCGCCCTGTCTATTTTTTGGAGCTTAGGCTGTTGGTAATTGAGGGGTTAATATGGAAAGGTAGTAAGTAAAAATAAATTATTTTCATTTTTTTTGCATATTTCCCTATTAACACCTTCATTTTTTGTTATCTTCACAGTTTTTCGCTTCTCCTGTAAAATTATCTTTTCGTGCCATTGTACAACGGGTCTTGTACATGCAACTTACAGAAATTACTTATATAAAGTATTTTAGCCTGCAAAACCAGTTCGAAGAATTTTAAAAAAATTATAACAAATCAAAATTTGTCCATAAGTGTAACCTCGAATCCATTGTAACAAAGAATTCTAACATGTATGAATTTCAAAAATAACCAAATAATAATTTAATAGATATAAATATATATCTATAAATATATATTTGAAGAACATCATACGGATGTCTCGTCTGTGCTCTTCTTTATTAAACATCCCCTAAGGGATTCACGTGAAAGCGTGAGTTGAAAACCTCCCTTTAAAGGCCTCTAGTATATTAATAACATGATATTAAAGTAAATTGCTTCGAGAAAGGAACGAATAATCTTTGATTCAGTATTAAAATCCAAAACCTTTTGATCTGTATCGTATATTTCATAAACCGTTTATACTTTCAGACGTGGATCTCGTGTATTTGACAACCTATTTATCGCTTTTTCATTTAGTCTTTCACGTGTATAATTTATAATAATTATTGTACTTTTTAAATTATTAAAAGATTTCGATTGACATTTAAATTTTTCTTCAGTTTTAAATTTGATCAAATAATAACGTTTTCATATAGCTCCTTCAAAAGAACATCATAACTGAAAAATCTAATTTTTCAATAGAGGTATATGAAAGTTCCATGTGAGCTAAATAAATAAACATTTGGGAATTGGCAAAACAAAGCATTCCTATTGTAATGATGGTATTGAAATTATTTAATCAACTATTAAAAATATTTTAAAAGCTTGAAACATTTTTTATTTTAACTTATATCATTATTGCTATTAAACTTCAAGTTCAAACATGATACAATTCAAACTACGACTTTTATTTTTTTAAATGTTGGAAATAGAATATCAGATGTGTCATTCTTGAATTAACTAATCACCCAATACAATTGATACTGAAGGCTTAACTCAAAAACGCCAAATTTTGAGTTGTTTCGTTGTTATTTTGAAGGAGCGATTAAGTGAGTAGTTTAGTGATTGATAATTGAGCTAATTAGGTTTTTTAATGATTAACTTAATTTTATTTTATCGAACTAAACAATTTATTAAGTTATTTAATTATTTATGTTTATTTTCAATCATCATTTATTCATACCGGTAGATGCGATTTAGATTTCCTTTACAAATTATATATCAATTAAGTCATGTTTCTCAAGTTTATTATGTACTTATTTTTACTACCCGTTCATTAAACTTTAAAAAATTATTTTGATTTTTTTTTTAAACATAAAATTAAACTTTTCTCAAATTCAAATTTTTGTAAAATAACATGATCATCCACAGACGTAGATCCTTAATTGCTTTTGTTTATTTATAAAACAATTTGTACATTTGGTTCTTTAAATTTATAAAATTAAGATTATTCATTAATTGTTTTTAATACATTAATATTTCACAATAATGTATAGTAAAATATGTATAATGTATACACCCCAGCATCGTATGTGATAGAATCACGTCGCACCGAATCGGATCCAATGTAGGTGTAGCCTTAGAAGGTCACGAGACCATCTTCTTTTCATACGCCTCAGAGGATTATCAGGTTCAAGTTCATTAACGATATCTAAGTTCGTCACAAAGTAATGACATTGAGGGTTTAATGGGTGATTTTTTATTGTAAGGATAGGATACACGAGGAATTTGGACATGAATTATTTAATCTGTTAACATCTATGGATGGACACTATATAGAATCTGGAGACCCTCTTAGGGCTCACCCAGCTTAAAGTGAGTACAGTTGATAGGGGAACCCTGACGATTTAGCGTGATCTAGGTTTGTTGCCTTTGAAGCAAGACAGTCTCTACCATGTATTGGAACCAAGACCCTTCATGGCTTGTATTATAACAGGGTTTTTTTCCTACTATTCAGAGGAAGGGGGGGGGGGGCGAATGATCATTGTAACAATAAACTATTTTATAATATTTTAAACTAAGTGTAAAAATTATATGGTCATAATTAATTTTTTAATTATACAACCGCATTGTTTTCTTCAAAGAGAGTTGGGGAATTTGAATTGTTCTTACAACAATGGCTAAGATCGATGAGCCTTAAGAAGCAAGGGTAAAAGCACAGGTGTTGTGTTATTAATGTGTCCTGTCCCAATATTGCCATGTAGTGCCAACGTGTAACTTGTAATACTAACTCCTCTAGCGGTGCCATTATTGCTTAGGTATTGTCTTAAGTAATGATCATTATTTATTATAAGTACTATAATAAATTATTAATAAAATAATGAAAAAAATTCACAATGGTAAATTAGAACTATATGTCAAACCATGAAATATATAGGTTTGAAATAGAATATGAACAGTAAAATATCCTGCTTGGATTTGCGGACGATTTGGTACGGTTAGGCGAAGGAGCGGAAACTATAAAATTAAATACTTAATTACTTAATCTTTACGGATGTGAAACTTGGCCGCTAACGCTGAAGGATGAGCAGCGTCTTCGGGTATTCGAAAATAAGGTGTTACGTAGAATATTCGGTCCTAAAAAGGATACTGCTGGTAAATATATGAGAATACATAAAGCGAAATTGCTAAGCATGCGTTCGGCAGATATTAATCAAGTGATAGCGTCACGAAGATTAAGATGGGCGTTCAAAGTTTCTGTTCTTGGTACCGAACGAATTCCTAAGATTTTAATAAGCTCTTTGCCTACTGGGAAGGTTCTAAGAGTTAGGCCGAGGCGTAAGTGGTAGTGCGTTAAGAGTGATTCGGGTCTGGAGAATGGTCCCTGGTCAGAAGTTAGTAAGCAGAGATTGCTGGTATCGGCATCGAACCTTCGGGTTTGCTAAGCCTTATTATTACTATGTAGCTATATTTCTCCATATCTTGCAAACTAAGAAATGAATATTCTTTATATTAGGTAGCGTATCGACCCTCCTTCAAATGCACTTGTATCTTTTCATCACCCAAACCTCTTCAACCGTTCATTGTGGCGGAAGGGTTCATCACCCCATTTCAATGGGCGCTCGAGTAGAAGAACAGAGAGCAGACGTAGGCGGCTATGGGTAAGTTGAGCAAGCTGAACAAATAGAAAGTTTTAACTAACACTTCTCCCATCCGCATATAGACAAAGGAAACACCCCATAGCCCTTATCCACCAATCAGAAAGCGCCTTTCATCTTGGGATGGACCGAATTACACGTCCTCAAATCTATATTATCATAAAATAAAATTTAAAAATGAACTCACGATGGGTCCTTTACAACACGTGAAGGGTCCTGGGTTCGGTACATGGTAGAGAATGTACTCTTTCTAGGACAAGTTGTGAAGGAAGCTGTTCGTCCTAGATCCCTCTCAATCGCCCGTTTTTCTTAATTAAGATTACTTTTTGATACTACGGACATCCACCACCAGAGCTAACCAATCTCTGCTATCTTGCATTATTCTCCTCCAATCTTGAACACCCAGCAGCTTTAAGTCCTCCTTGGCATCATCCAGCCATCTTATCTGAGGGCGTACTTTGCTTCTTTTGCTGTCTGGTTTCTCCAAGAGCATTCTCTTCGATACCCTGTGGTCAAGCATTCTTTCGACCTGTCCCATCCATGATAGCATTCTTAATCAACGTCACCATATCAGGCTCTCCATAAAGCTCCCTCAGCTCCTCATCCCTTCTTCATCTCTGTACCCCCATTTTTCGCCCCATATTCTTCTTAATATTTTTCTTTCCCATTAGTTGAACGTAAATTTAATACGATACTTATTATAAATAATGATACTCAAGCAAATTCTGAAACAGTATGCCCACCACTAGAGTACCTACTTATTGTTTGTTAATTTATTTCACGTCACTTTATGCTACCATGGCTATTCGGACGATGCCATGTCTTAAATTTTCCCTACGCGAGTATAATTAGTACATCTGTAACGAGTACCTGACTCTGTACAGCCAATGCACCATCATTTTTTGTGCCCTCCGAAGGTCAGCATAACCAAGGATTTTTTATTTTTTTAAGTTTTTGAGCGAGACCAAGGACAAATCATCACACTGCAGACCCGCTGTCCAAGAAACAGTACACTCTCTACCACGTACTGAACTGATGCTTCATAAGTTGTTATGGTACAGGTTGTTTTTTTTTAATGTCGGATGAAAAATATAATTCCTTCATCTACTCCTCTCATTGAAATGGTCTACGGATTTATAAAATCAAAAGAGAGGATAATAGAATATTTGTCCACCATAAAACAACTTACTACTTTTATCACTAATTCGTCCTGTAAGCATTTAAAACGTAAGCATGTTGATGCTATTTTTTCATTTATAAAATTCATCTGAGCAATAATTAAAAACTAATTATTATATTAAGAGTTATTTATCATACTTCATTTTGTAGTGGTGATTTTAAATCCCAAGCATTTTGATGCTATTTTTTCATTTATAAAATTCAGCTTGAGCAATAATTAAAAACTAATTGTTATATTAAGAGTTATTTATCATACTTTATTTTGCGGTGATGATTTTTTCAGGGCCTTGTAAAAAAAATTATCCTCAAATAAAAAAAAAGGTGCTACAAATTCTCCTGGTGTAGGCATTGTTTCCCCAGTACTGTCTCATAAATGAAAATTACTGTATTTTCCATTGTCTTTTAAATCAAGTCCTTTTTTTTTTCCTTTTACATTTTCCCTCTAGAGGCATAACTAAAATAATTTTTTTTACTGGTATCTCTTTTTATTTTCTGTACGTGGTTCACCATCTACAAAGGATACGAAATGTACAATATATATTATTAATACTATATACTACAGGATACTAGATGATGCATTCGTTATACGTAATGTTACATGAACTTATTTATACTATTCGGGAAGAATTTTTATTACATAAAATAAATAAAAATGATGCAAAACATTAAATAAATGTAAAAAAAAAAAAATAAATTCAGAACATTTTCAAAAGTAGAGCACAGATATAATATTTGCCAAACTGCATTTGTATAATATTCTCGTATAAAACTTTATCTCTCTATTGTATACAAAAGTTTTTAATGATGTAATATTTTATCGGTGTTGTCTAGCAATGGATCGAGCAACTACTTTTTGTAAATTCTTTATTATAATAAATATTTAAAAAAATAGTAAATCACAAAGCCACGATTCCTGACTTCTTCATTCCATTAAAGGGAATACAGCACTTTTCTAGAAATTTAAATAAAAATAGGGATTTAATGCATTTGTTTAAAAATAAAACTATTATTATTTCTATACAGAAAGTGCATTGAAATAATATTAAGACTTTTTTAAATATAAACAATAATTTTCTTTTATCTATAAAGCAAACCAGAAAAAATAAATCATTTTATTTAATTCAAAAAACTCAATGTCACAAAACAATATAATGTGGGTAATATCGAAGTACATCCATTAACACGTTAAGTACCTTGTGTTGTACAAATTTGTTAATTTGTTAATCATGAACGGAATTTACTATATTCAAGCATAAGATTTCGTACAAAGCTGCATTGCCTGTTTATGCGGCGCTTAAAGGTACTTTTTTTTATTTGAATAGTTGAACTAATGCTTTTGAGATAGAAACAACGAAGCATGAATGAATGATGGAATGATCATATGTACACTTAAAGTGGTGGGGATGATATGGTTATGCTAAATATGAAGTTGCACTCTGAGCGAAGCACTACTTTGAATTCAGTTGGAAACTTAATCATTCCATCACATACTGAGATCTTGGAGTAGAGGTTGTTAGCGTATGTTTTTTTTTAGGTTGACAAATCTATTTTCCTGCCATACTTTGTTAATGCCATACTTTATTATTATGTTATAAAATAATAAAAACAGTACTGACTAACTGAAGTGTATTATAGTATTAACATTAGCAGAGATCGGAGTTGTTCAGAAGTATATCACTGAGTTGCCATATCGAAGATCTCAGGTTCAAATCCGGGTGTGGCAGATTTTGTTTAATGGATGTATCCTTTGGTATAAATTGGGTACCTAAAATTAGGGGGGGGGATCACCTCCCTGCACAACCCTTGCCCTAGAAACAGTATAGCTATATACATTATATATAAACAGTATACTACACTGAACCCCTGAACTTCCACTGAAAACTGAAAAGATTGGCAACCGCTGGCTTACAGGATTTTTTAAAGTATTTTACTGCACTTATAATGAATGAATGCAAAAAATTTCATAGTAGTCGCATTTCATCCTAGCAAGCTGTCACTAGACCAAACAGGCTGGTAGCCATCCAGACGTCAAACCGTGATACATGGATAAATAAGGCAGTGGGACAGAGGCAATTTATATCGATGGTGGTGGGACACCTGGTGCTCTCCAGCTGTTAGCTCTAGCACAAATTAACGGAAAAAATCGCCGTGAATTCTGCTGTCCAAGCATTTCGTCATCCCCGCTAGCTCTGGCAGGCACACGCTCAGTTGATTAATCGAGACGAGAGATGGAGTGCCTTTATTCCAAATCATGTTATTTCCTGTCAATGTTTTGTCGCTGGACTTCTTTGATTGAGGATGTCGCGCACCCTCTCTGTTTGGTATAGATGGGTTTGTCTTCTCATAATATAATATAGTTTCGTGTTAGTATGGGAAAGAAGGTATTTGTTTATTTAACGTCACTTTTTGTTCTATGGCTAATCGGACGATGCTACAGTGGGAGACCTAAAACTTGCCTATTAAGGTATAATTAGGATAAGGATCTTCAACGAGTACTGTCTCGGGAACCCCAATTTTAGGTCCGTTCCGAAGGACGGCATAATTAAGGATTTTTACTCCCTTTACATTGGTCCGTGGACAGAAGTTTGTAAGCAGAGATTGGTAGTATCGGCATCGAGCCTTTGGGTTCGCTATGCTTTATTATTACTACTATTATTGTATCACAATTAATAAATATTTATGATATTTAATTACCTCCTAGGGATCATAAAATTGCCCTCCAGAGAGAGACCCTGGAATAGTGTCCAGTGGCTGGAGGCTCCAGGTGTGTACCCTGAGCTGCTCGTGTCGTTAATCATCGAAGTCCCTTCCGTATTAGCAACCATTACCGCTAATTTAGTTTCAGGTGTAAATTATAAACATAATATCTATTTAAGCTTCTTGAAGAAGTTCTTTTAGAAGTATATCACTTCATGATTTTTTATTCGGATTAATATTTATATTATTAAAAAAATACCTGTATCAATACAACCCGTAAAGGGTCTGGGGTTCAGAACATGGTAGAGACTGTCCTGTTTCTTGGAAATGGTTGTGCAGGAAGGTGATTCGTCCTAGATCACTCTCAACCGATAGATTTTTCTTATTTTGGGTACCCACTTTAAAGAGCGGATCCATCTCCGTCCACTAACAAATTAAACAAAAATCTGCCAGTGAGCGGGATTCGCACCTAGGACCTTCGGCAGGACCACAGAACCACTCCGCTACCAATAATAACAGTCGTTCTTTTAAAGGAGCGATATGCGATTCCTTTCTGACACGCCGAGAGTGGAAGAGCTTTTAGCCATTATTTCTGGAATCCGGTTGAGGGATGAGACTATTTAACACCTGGTACAAATGGAGTACCCCAAGGGACCATTTCACGGGCGGGTGCGGCCAGAAATGAGGGGGGTTTCGTTGCCCCCTCGAGAGCACAAAGACAGCCTCCACAACGGCCGGTGGAAATTCAAAACAGAACCTTCTCTCCAAGCTAATTTATACGATAGCCGGAATGAATTAAGCCTTCCCTCTAGTTGAATTTTTGCAATTCCAATTTTAAACACAAAACCATTTTAATTTCCATAATATCCTGAGAGAGACTTTAAAGCCAGAGACCCGTCCAGAGTTGCTCTAGATGAGCGTTTGTTCTTGCGGCCACCTCATTGCTATTTTTTTTTAGAATAGGAGTAATTAAGTTTTCATTAATTAATTAAATTATTTGAGTAACACCCTTAAAGTGCTATAGACGCATACATAAATTTTTAAATATTTACATTAAATTATAAATATTAATGAAAATACTTTGGTAACGAAATTTAAAAAAGTCTGATTACGAAACAGCCACGTTTAGAGAAAAAAAATAAAAGTAAGTCAAAATATTCAAGTGTTCAAAATAATAAAATATCCTGATATTTAAATATATTTTATATTAGGTATTACTGATAATTTTTCGTAACGTTCTAGACCCTAAATAGCTTCGAAGGCACTTCAGAGTAATTATTTTTTTTTTTATTGTAACAACCCAAATTTTACTCGTTTGAATAAATAATTGATGTTTGAAAAGTCCTGTTATTATACAATCAGAAGTAAAAGAAATACTATAATAATTTATTAGTCGCACCTTGAGCTTTCAATCAAAAGAGCATGGGCTAAAAATATTCAGTCCACACTACAATGCTGTAGAGAAGTCAATGATTTGTATGGCACGGAAACAGCGAATCTCTCAAGTCTGAGAAGGCTCGTAGAGATCGAAAAGCAAATATTAAAAAGAATTTATGACCCATGAATATCACCGGGGAGCTTCAGATTGAGATTGAATTAAAAAAATTACGAAAGAGCTGAGGACTTGGAAACAATGATCAGAAAAAACGAATAAGTTTCTTTTGGCATATGGTCAGGATGAATCCTGAATTCTGAAGGTTAGATAAGCAAATATTCAAACCTAAATATACATATCAAATATAAAAAGTGGTTATGCTAAGCAGACGAAAGAAGAACTTGGAATTACTGATGAGGGCTGCAAGGATAAAGAGAGATTTAAGAGCGGACTGAAAAACGTCAGGGTTCTTGAGGAAGAGAGCACGAGGCATGGGGGATAGACGGAGCAGAGAAGAAGGCAACACTCTGAGATAATGAAGGATTATTGGAGGAGAAGCAAGAAAGAGCTAAAGAATGATAAATGCGAGGTCCTTTATTGATAGTTTTGCAAAAATAAGGAATAAATAAAATAAAAAAACATAAGTGAAAGAGCCGGTAAGGTCAGAGTTAACACATATACAACATAAATTATATGAGTGGTATCATATAGGTAATAAATACTCTTCCATCATAAGTAAAGATAAGTATTGTAACATATTGTTGTGATAATTGCGTTTAACTCTATATTGACTTAATAATAAATAAATTAAAAAAATTTCTACCAGGCATTTTTTAAGACTCCAGGCATTTTTTTTCTACAATACAATTCTATTTTTATTAAACTAAGTTTTCCGACGTGAGATATATCACTCATTATATTTATATCTTTTTCATTTTATAATTTTCTGTTTAACTTGATTTCTCTCTTTGTACTTTGTTTGCATTATCACCTTTCTATACATCTATTATGTAATCATCTTTGTTCATATATTCTTCACTTTTTTCGCTCAATCTTTCTATATCTCTATATTATTATTATTGTTTTATTTTATTATATTCTTGGTACTGTTATGTATTTTTATAGTAATTTTTGTTTTTGTCTGTTTTTCTCATAGCCCTGAAGATGACCTACAAAGTAGGTCGAAACGTCGGCACACATAAAATATAATAAGTTTCCACTTATTTATTGTGTTAATTTTTGACTGCACCCCCAACTATTTCCATCCTATATATATATATATGTTCTAGATATATATAAAGTGCATGTTCTTTATACGAACTTATAACCTGGAGCTAGTATCATGGCGTGTTAGGACTTCTTCACTGAATACCAGCGACAGACCATTTTTCTTTTTAATGTGATAGATGGTTCAATATCGGACTGACGGGACAAGATCTCGGTCCAGTAATACAAGTATTTCTGCTCCAGTTCACTCTCCAGCCGACCAATAAGATGGCTCCTTCTCCAGGAGTCATTTCACTGGAAATAATTGGTCCCGAAAATGCCTACGTTACTGAGAGAGATTCAGGTTGTATAGAACAATGATTGCTTTCTTGTCCCAGATATTCTTCACAGTGAAATGTCAGGAATATCGAAATGGTGTTATTATTAAGTTATATTCCCAAAGCATATTTAGTCAGCAATTCAACTAAATAAAAATATGATTTATCGTAGCTTTCTGTTTAATTTAAAAAATTTAAACTATCGCTGAATTGCTTTGCTGCAGATCCCGGGGAACTTATGTATTAGCCGGTCCGTCATAGTTTATAACCTGAACACTGATAACTCAGAAACTGATAACACGTACCTTCTTATTCTTATTAATAGTAATTGAAATATACAAAGTGTAATAATAAAATGCAAATCTAGACCATTCAAGTCACGTTTCTCTTCTTATATAAATTTTTTCCTTACACTTTAGACGAAAGAACCTCCATTTCTACCCTTGCCAAAATCTACAAGAAGAGGTTACATGAGATAAGAGGTAGATTTCATACAGATCGACTACTACACACATGTGTACATACCGATCCCGGTTTCAAATATGGCAATGAGAGATAAATTATATGATCTGTTAATGGTCCATATGGTATTTGCAGACTCTCCTGGGACAAAAATTATTTCTATTTTTCTATGGAGTGGCTCAACGGTAGAGCGCTTGGGTCCTGGAAGGTCCTGGGTTTAAATCCCGCTCCTGGCAGTCTTTTATATAATATGTTAGCTGCCGGAAATGAATCCTAAGGCATATATAACCCTCCTGGGGGTCAAGCCTCTAGCTTATATATTACGAGGGCTATTCAGAAAGTAAGGAACGTTTTGGAATTTAAAAAAAAAACCAAGTACAAGAAAAACAGTTTATTATACACATGTGAAAGAGGGACTAAAATACTACTTTCCATCATGATCACCATTTTAATTCAGGCACTTATCATCATAGCTAGCATCATAGCGGTGGAAAAGCTGGACGCTGAATGAGTTGCGAAGCACTAGCACACTCATCTATACGCTGTTGACGCGCCCCTGGCGGCATCAGATGGAAACGTTCCTGACTTTCTGAGTAGCCTTCGTAATACCTGTATTGTTATTCTAAAGGGACTTGTCCCAGAAGAAAGGGGGGAAATCTGGCAGTTTAGCGTTATCTAGGAAAAATCACCTCCATGCACAACCGATGTCCAAGAAACAGTATCTGCCACGTACTGAACCCAAGACTCCTGGCCTCCAGTATTTAGTGGGACTATTTTTTATAATTTCTATTTTTAGTGTGGATTAGTAGGAGGGAGAAAGAGGGAAGGGTGAAAATCTCTCCCTCTCTTTTAATGTTAAAAACATTTTAATATTATTTCCGTCAACATCCGTTGACTTGGAAACCTACTATAAACTGAATTTAATATCCTTCATTTATTGAACCTGTACAGTTTTCATTTATTTATATGCCTACACGGCCCTTCTAATTAATATTTATTTATTTAAATTATGTCCCCAACCCTGTTTAAAATTTATGTACAACAGGCAGTGAAGGAGTGGAGCGCACGTTGGAGAGGAAAGGGCATAGACATAGACGGACATATGCTTTTCTCTCTTTTCTTTGCCGATGACCAGGCAGTGGTCACATATAACAGAGATGGTCTGGAAAAAGTGCTAATGGCCCTGGAAAAAGAATACAGCCTATGGAGTCTACGAATAAATTTTGATAAGACCGAATACCTGGCAGTGAACTGCAGAGAAGCCACAGACCTTCATATTAGCGGGAAAATATGCAAGCGAGTGGACTCCTTCAAGTACTTAGGGTCAACAGTAGATGGGAACGGCAAGACGGATCCCGAAGTAAGGAGGAGAGTTGGCCTGGCAAGAAGGGTGACTAGAATGTTGCACCCAGTTCTTTGGAACACATTCATCTCAACGGACAACTAAAGGCGTATTTTTAGTAGTATTGTTGAGCCCTCCCTCAGCTACGCCTCAGAGACCTGGACAGTTAACCCGGGACTCTACTCCAGATTACAAGCTGCAGAGATGGACTTTTGGAGGAGATGCCTGAGGATCACCCGCCTGGATAGAGTCAGAAATGAAGATATTAGAGACAGACTGGGCGTGACCGAAGGAGTTCCGGAGAGACTTGGAAGGAACAGGCTGCGATGGTACGGACACTGCCAGCGGATGCCAGAACGTAGGTGGCCGAAGAGACTTTTGCTGTGGGAACAGCCAGGCGGACGAAGAAGAGGAAGACCCCGAACCCGGTGGAAGGACTGCGTGGAGGAAGAGATGGCCGGTAGAGGACTTGAGGAGGATGACTGGTGGAATAGAGAAAAGCGGAGGGACGCTCTGACTTAACCAGGCAATCCATTGCGGAAAAAAACCTGCAAAAGTAAAAAGTAAAGTATTTATTTAAATTAAATAAAAAATGCATTCTACAAATACGTTATCCCAATTATTTTTTTTTTAAATTTAATTTATTGATATTTACAACTATAATATGATTATAACAAGTCAATCGGCTAATATGTACAATATGACATGAAAAACACTTGTGGAGAAACTACCCATCGGCAGCACTCCAATAATTATTATATTAAAGTGAAAAATAGTTGACTGGATATTTCTAATAATGGATTTTTTTCTCTTTATATCTTTATCTACACCTGTCAAGTAAAAACAATTGACAACTAGAAGATTGGTTATCAGAAAAAATAAAACAAAATGACATAAGAGTCATGAAAAAGAACAATACCCAGCGGTATCTTTCCCGTGGCTTGACTTAATTACCTATGAAAATAAATCTCTCATCCAAATTCTTTTTATTCTCCTCCTAATGTTATCAGGCATGTGAGTCGTGGCCATTTGTTTTATTAATGGGTTTGAGTGTCCATGTAGTTTTACTTGAAAGCGTTTGTAGTATGTAAGTATACAGAATAATAATGGATTGAATTAGTCAGTGGGTGCAGTCAATTATTACACTATATAAGTTTTGCTTATTTTTTGTAATCATTGACTGCACCCCTTATCAATTCAATCCATTATTATTACTTTATATTATAGCTGAAAATCCCATGCTAAATTTGATGACACCTTTTTACAAAGTCATCTTTTTTTAAAGGCAAATTTATCTCAAATCTCTGTAGAACAACTTCTCAACAGGCTGCCTGCAAAATTTAGCAGCATAGGGCCTTTTAAATATTTCAAAACGTTGCAGTGGGGTCTCGGGATCCAGAATCTCCTGAATAATAAAAACTCCTCAAAGGGACGCACAGTGGAACGAGCCTTAGGGAGGACTGGACATTCATTAATATCTCCGCTTCTGGTTCTCCTAGAATAAGGCTATTGCTACGGTTTTAAAGCTTTTTCAATGGACTATTTAATTATATGATGAACAGGATCAGATCTTTTAGGGGAAACATGTAAAAGTTCCCTATTTGATATTTCGATGTTAGATAATTTATTATCTAACATTGTACCATGTATTGTACATATTTACTACGAGAATAGTACAATACAGTATTCTATGGAAAGACAGATACATAGGTATTAAATAAAGTTATACAAAGGAAAAATTAACAAACCAAAAATTTAATTATTAAACAAAATTAATATAATAATTGATAATTACTTTTGTTAGTTAATATACTAGGTACAATTGATAAATCAAAATTATAATAAATGTAGGTGCCTATATAAAATTGTTTTATTTAAATAACGATCAGAATTAAACCAAAATTAACCATAAACCAAAAATTTTAATTAGGATTTGTTTTTCTATATTCTATGTAACAATAAGTGATTGTGCTTCTGGTAATAAATCACGTTTAATGTTTATTATTTTCGGCCTAAGAGTCGAAATTAAAGGATCCGAATTTATTAACAAATTATTTAAAACATCTCTATTGTTTGATTGCCTCGATGATTTTCTGGCATGAAACACTCTGAAATTTCGGAATAACTTGTGATTAGCTTCTTGAGCATCTTCTGACAATTGTCCAATAGGTACAATAGCATTTTTGGCTATCAGCGTTCCGTGCATGAGCAGCTTGTGCACGGTCACTGGCATATAATACCAGCCATATAGAGATAGATATAATCGTGCTGTCTCTTTCGTGTAGGCTTCAAAGTTATCGAGGTTTATAATTGACCCTGACGAAATAACTTGTAATATTATTGCAAAGCGTCTAATTAGATTTTCGTCAACCTCTGTTATAGGTGATGAAGTTTCTGGGGAGGCAAAAAATTTCCTTGCAGTATTTCCGTCATTGCTTGTACCAAAACCTTGTCTTACGTGATCTACACAAAGTCCTAACTGAATTTTAAAATCATGTTGAACATGATTTTTTTTCCTTCCAAGTTACTCCTTTAGCTCTGTTGGTTTTGCACTCCAGGACTTGAAATCTAGTCGGTAAGAGATGTGAATTAAACACTCAAAACACCTGATCAAACAATGCAAAGGGGACAACCCAAATGAGTAATACTCGTCATTAACTATTTCCTTTTTTGTAATAATTTTTAAATTATTCATTTCTTTAGGTGTTGCATTGCACAAGAAACACCTCATAGCTGAAGAAGTTTCAGTTAAAATATTACATATTTTGCCATCAACCATAGTTAATAACATTCTATAATTGATTGAAATTTTGTCATTTATATAGGGAAGTAAATTATCAATTTGTGTCTGAATGTCTCGAACTAAAGACGTTACAGTTTCATCTGTTTCTCTCGTATAATTAAAAGAAATAGGCCTACAAAATCGAGTCGATGAAGGACATTCATTTTGCCAGACTATTTGATTATTCTCAGAATTTATCAAACTAATCGGTACTAAACAGGCGATCAAAATGGCCGAATCATCGCTGAAAGTTTCAGATGAAGAATAACGTTGTTTATATTGTGATTGGTTACCCGCCCCATCACATCCCCATTTAATGTTTAACGTTAAACTACGAAAATTATCATTCCCTATTTCGCTACCCACGAATTGTAAAATCCGGGAAGAAGTATGGTCAAGTAAATTTTGCAATACGATATTTGCTCCAGTTTCACTAACCGATATGGATTCTTCTGGGGGATAACAGTCTTTTTTTAATTTTTGGATCTGATAGTAGCTGGGGTAAAATGATGTATATCCTAATGCTTTCGCATTATTTCTGACGGCATTGTACTGAAACTTCGTAAAATCAGTGGCTGCATATAATGCTAATGCTTTTTCGTTCTCTTGATCATTTGGTTTTAAAAGGCTTTCACAAAATTGTTTGACACTCAGTACATGTTCGGGGTGCTCCCTAATAAAATTGACAATATAATCTACGTCATCAGATTTGAATCTTTTTTTCATGACAAAAGCGAACATATCATCTGAACATTTTCTAAAACTTTCCGTTTTTCTCCGTCTTTGTCTATCGGATAATTGTTCGAATGATTGAGAACGAGATGGTATACTTGCGGCTTTTGATGATGACGATGAAGGTAGGTCCTGGCAAACATCTTCAGGAACAATGAAATCCAAATTCAACCAGTTTTCATGCTTCTCCAGAAAATAATTGATATTCCTGTGGGACGAAATCCAGCGAGAGTACAAGCTACCACTGAATTTTCTTAATTTTTCCCGTAAGCAGAACTTTGCGGTATTTGAAATTTGTTCCAATCCAAACGAATTAATCCATGCTTCCAATGCCAGGTCATAATCTTTAAAACATATATGATTAAATTGAAAAAAATGAAAAACTTGACGATTTGTTGTAGGAACCATTGCATCTATGTCGTTCAAAAACCATACACAAACTGAGTATCATAGTTAATACTATTATGTTAGATAAGGATTATTCAGATAAATGAATGTAAACAAACATTGGTAAACAACAGAAAACTTGGACGCCAATATCAACAGAAATTATTTTAAATTAATTTTTAAGAAAAAGAAAAAAATCATTTTCTCGGAAAATAGCAGCTAGTAGCAGAAACCGACTAATGGAAAAAAAACTTCAAACCTTCTAGTTATTTACTGTGAAGGTAGTTTTTCGGGCGATTTTAAGCGATTTTCGCAATTAATTATTTTAGTTTTATACTCCAATTTTCACCAAAAAACCCTAGACGTTTGAAATAATCCCAAGTTTTATTTGCCTAAAATATCATATTATGGATGAGTTGTTTTCCAGTAGGTGCACGATTAATTTAAGGCATTACCTCAAACAGTGGATTGCTTTAAAAATATGAGTTTTTAGAAAAATTTATATTTCAATTCAGAATTTTTTATATAAGATTTGATTTCACAATTAATTTATCTATGGATTTTGTTGAGATGAAGTATAAAGTATAATTTAAAATCAAAATAAAGGACAAATTTTGTTATTTGAGAATTGGTCGAATGTCCAACAAATGCGTTGGTTCGTTCCACTGTGGGACGGGTCAATGTTGTACGTTCCCAACGTCTTTTTCTTTTCTTTGTATGCGTGTGAAGTCTCCTTCAAGGAACGGATGTCGTCTTGACTATGTGATGCGTTTTTATCGGTATGGCATGCTTATATTATATGTTTACTAAATAGTAATACATTAAAAATATATATAAATTGTAAACCAAAGGAGTTGTGACAATAATATGAATACTTACGTTATGAATCATTATAAACTAACCAAAACTAATATTGAAATGCATATTTTGTTAACTTCAGACATAATAAAGAAATTAGAAATTTTAGCAATATTCGCAGTTTCAGAGCTGGGACCTAACTGAGAGACTAGGGTACAGAAAATTGGATCTTTTTTTACGATTCTTGGGTTAATAGCAATTGTATTATCATTCACTATTTAGTGAATGCAAATAAAATATTTATGAATAATTCAATGATTGAACGTGTGATGCACAAAACCGGTAGCATAAAAGGTATAAATACCAAATACCGAAGGTTATTTGGTACTTCAAGTACCCGAGAACCTTAAGGGTTCTGCTATCATAGGATCGGGTAGGGGTTGCTCCGTAGAGATGTCGGAGGCTGACAGGGGCAGGACTGTGGGAGGAGTTAGGAGATTTGTGCCCCAGACGCCCCCCCCCCCACCCTTATCTACAGTTAGGGGGAGATAGCCGTAAATTTAGTTAATCCTCGCTTGAACAGGTTGCCTCGAGAAGAAATTACTCTTTCCCATCCTTTTTCTTTTCATTTTCTCTGCTTTTCTTTCATGATTTTTTCTTTTTTTTTTGAAAAGGGAGACACATATCGTCACTGGAAGAAGCGGTTTCTAATTAATTAAATTAACTGGCTTCAAGCTCTAATTTAACTCGCTCTACTCTCTTTTTTAAAAACATGATTAAAATAATTCAATTATATTATTCGTTATAAAACTATAAATTAATTATAAATACTTATAAAATCCTGTACCATTACAACTCATGAAGTCTTGGGTTAAGCACATGGTAGAGGCTTTACTATATATACGAGAACGATTGTTTTCCCCCAATTATGGTTATCTACTTGGTTGGTGATTGGAGTGCCATAGAAGGGTCTGTAGATCCAAGAGTCCATCCTTGGATGATAACAGGTTAAATAATTTATCTGCTATTTATAGTTGAATTAGAACTTGGGACCTTTCGCATAGAAACTTAGTGCTCTACACTCTAGCTCGAGCTACCCGGCTTCCCAAGTCTAGTGAATAATAACCATAATTATTCGAAAAATATCCGTTAGAAGATTGCATGTAGAAAGAGAGAGAAAAAGAGAATGAGTGGGGAGGAAAAGACCTGACTAGATGAAGAGAAGGTGAGGAGTGGTGGAGAAATGTATTATTTTCGGGTCAATACTTCACATTATATAAATATAGTTCATAATAATAATATTATGATGATAATAATAGTAGCTATTTAGTTGAGATCAACAAAACATAATCGTGTTATGTTTATTTCTATATAATTTATTTTATTTTATTTTTTCATTAATTGTTATAATTTTTAAATATTTTTATTTTGAAGAGAAAATATTTGTTCAGAGCTGGGATTCCAAGTCTCCGTCGTGGTGCTCTAGCCAACTGAGCTACGGTGAAGAGAATGGATTTGTCAGGCCGTGTTACGAGACAGAGTAGCTCAGTTGGTTAGAGCACCACGACGAAGACTTGGGATACCCGGGTTCGAATCCCGGCCCTGGGGACAAATCTCTTTTCTTCAAAATAAAAATAATTAAAAATTTATTTCTATAATTTGTCTTTATCTAACTTGTATTTATTTCTTTAATTTGGCTCTAGCCGTTTTCATTTTTTAACGTATAGATTTTAATTCACAAATAACAATTAATCCCTTAATTCTAGTTAAAAAGATAACTTTTAATACTACTTTAAACTAATCAACGCAAGACAAAAAAAATCCCACGGGGTCTGATTTAAATAATTTATCCTGCCATAGCCCGGATTCGATCCCAGAGCCTTTAGCAGAACAGCTAAGCGCAATACAGAACCATGAGGTACTCTGCTCTGCCCAATTTAAATTTAAAAAACAACACTGTAATGTTAATAAACAGATATTTAAAAAAATACTCAATCATGAGTCCGGCCATCCATGAAAAAGCCAGATGCACGAAGATAAGGAAGTCAAGGACCTACACACAGCTGCCCATGAGCCCGCATTTCTAATTATAATATTAATTATTAGGAATAGTTAATTAGTATACAACCCCACGGCTCAGATAACACAGGCACTAAATGCAATTCGATCCGATCCCAGGTACACGGCAACCAGGTGTGACTAAAGGGTAGTATGCGTCACTTCTGAATCATCAAAGCAAGCGAAATAATCCATTGAGTGTGCAACTCATAGTAGTTAGATATGTATGTGTCTGTTTATTTTTTTAGCGTTAACATGTGTGGTTTTTATTAATGCTATTTTGAATGTTCAAAAATTATTGTCTTCTTTTTTTGTGTGTGTAGAGTTCTAATCTGAATGTTCGGAGTTTGTAACCGACTGTTGCAAACAAGTTATTTTAAATCTAATCAATAACCACTGTAGTTCGAGTGAGGGGTCTGGAGATCTGGAAAAAAAATCGCGGTTTAACATGATCTCGAACATATCATCTCCATGTAAAAACATTTAAAAAAAAAATGTTTTGTGGATTGGACTCTTTGAGATCACTAGACAATCTACGGGCTTAACAAGTCTCTATGAAGCGGGTACCCATAATCATGAAAAAACCCTGTTGATTTAGCATGATCTTGGACAGATCATCTACCTAAAGCCGTAATAATATTTTACTTCTCTTGGCAAGTAGAAACATTGCACACTCTAGAATGTTCTGAATCCAATACCCTTCATGGGTTGTAGCACTACAGCTTTTTTAATTTAACATATATATATATTTAACAACTTTAACAACTTTTCGGCATGTAAATTTAAGAGGCCCATTTTAAGGGACGCGTAGACCTAAATGCTTTCCAACCCTCCACGAACTAATAGGGTGGATGTCAAGTAATGGGGCTTAAATTAAGGTAAGTAGCAGTAAAGTGTTGAAATGGACGATTTAAGTCCCCCCCCCCTCCACACCTCCCGAGAGAAAAGGTTCTCACAAATTTAGCCAACACGGATAATTAGATTTAACTTTAAACGACCTTCGGACTCGGCTATTTCGCCTGGGGTGAGATAGATTTCGCATCGGTTAACCACGTAGGGTTGTATCATGAATGTTTCCAGGCTATTAAAAAATAATATATCTGTTTCAATGTTAATACATTTCAATAACTGTGTGAACAAAAAAAAATTCACCTTTTAAATAATTTATTTTAGATCCTTCTGATCATATTCCCGTATCATTGGTGTTTTGATTTATTTGTCACTTCATCCTAATCTTGACCGACTAATATTTCATTAATCAATCAAAATCATAAATATATAAAAATAATTAAAAAAATTGTTGTAAAACATTAGTATGGATGTAATAATAAATAAAACAAAAAGAGAGAACCAAATCTTGAACAAAAAACTTCAAAACGAAACCTGCCCAAAGATATCTCTATTGTTATGATAGTTTAATTGTTCAAATCACTCGATCGCATATGGTTGTACAATAGTTATATTGTATATCTACCTGTTTATATAAGTACCAAAACATTAATTCAAATATTTCTTCCCAATCAATTAAATTTTTTACGATCCCTTTTATTATTATTATTATTATATCCACCGTACATTTAAAATTAAATATTACACGACCACTCAAAAAAAAATTTATCAATGAAGAGACGCCAAGAATGATTGGCGATCAATTGTAATTGTACAGTAACCATTTTTGAATCCATAAAAATAAAAAAATATTTATGCTTGTTCGTTAATTCATTTAACGTAACTATAGCTAACCAGACTAGGCTGAATAGAGGAGTCCTAAATTTTGTATATCACCGCACAGGCTCGGGTCAGTCATTTTACGTCCACCACGAAGGACGGCACAACTTAGGATTATTAACTACCTTTAAATATTAAGTATATATCATCATCATATTGAATCCTCCATAAATCACTAAACTGAGAAAGACTGTAGAGCTGAAATCCTCTATTTTCTCTACTCCTCCTAGATACTCTCATTTGTTAGGATTACAAGCAAATGATTTTTTTTTCTCATTAAACCGTAATCCAACTTTAGCAGGTGCTTTTATGTTATTTATAGGTTAGACACAGTATAATTTTTTCATACCAGCTATTTCTATAACAGTGAGGAACTAGAAAGAATCAACTAACATATTTTTTTAATGATATTTTATTGCAATGATTTATACTTTAACTTATTTATACTTAACTAAGTCTTGATAAAGTCCTGCCATTCCTAAAAGCCGGACTAACGACATCCCCGTGGAGGAAGGCTTTGCTAAACGATGGTGCTCTTCCAGTAGGTTAGCCAGGGCATCTATTGTACCATTATTCACCTATCTCTTCCATCTTCATCGTGGAAAATATTGGAACGTATGTTAATGACAAAAGTATGTGAACTATTACTATAAAAATAAAAAGCCCGTGAGTCTAAGTTTATTAATTAATACAATTTATACATACAATAAATTACGGCCTTACAACCCTGTGTGGGACTTGACCTCCGCAAGAAGTAATGATATCGGGCTCCCCGTAGATTTCATGGTTGGTTCGCCTTCTCCATTCACCATTAACATTAATAGATCCGAAATCTCAAGGGATAAGTGTTCTTTCGAAAACAGCTACATCTCTTTTTCCATTAGATACAGTCCATATGTCATAGGCGTAGGTCCGGACTGGCCTAATCAGGGTCTTATAACAGCATGGTTTTTGTTTTCCGTGATAGTATTAAACTCGGAGATGCTTCCTCAACCCAAAATAACATTATATAATTATAATATATAATAACACTGTATAAATAAATGAAAAGGCTTAGTGAACCCGAAGGCTCGATCTCTGCTTACCTTCGTCCACGGACCACTACCCAAACCCAAATCCTTCTGATCAATCTTAACGCAATCTTCCCACCTACATCTCGGTCTACTCCTCAGACGTTTACCAGTCACCACAGAGCTTATTAACTTTTTAGGAATTCGTTCGTTACTCATTCCAACAACTTTACAAGGCCATCTTGATCTTCGCGACGCTATCACTTGACTAACATACTACGTATAATTATGTGGGTATATATCTACAGCCCCGGTGTATATTAGGTTAATTCGAATTTTCCCTAAAATGAGTCTCTGGAAGCGGAATCTAGTAATTTTCTTAGTAAGTGGCTAAGTCAGTCAGTGACTTGAAATGGAGTTTTTGCTTCAAGCCAAAAACTACAAGAATGACACAATTCCGCTTCCCTCAATAGAGTTTACTCACTTTCTGAACAAAATTTGACTTCCTCTTATTCATCGGAGGGTGTCTAAAAATATGCAATCATTGCAAAAATTCACAAGAAAATTGCAAAAGTAGATTTTGATTTCTTAATTACATCGGTTGCATTATGTATGTTTAGTAAAATCTTGTATGTAATCAAGTATTTTAGCATTAAATAATAGGCAAATATACGTTGAATTTTAATCGTACTGAGTCCGTTTCTGGCTGCTGCAACTGTTACTAGACAGACGCTCTAAGCTCCCAATTAGTTACAAAAAGCTCATATATATGACTATAATAAGACCTATTTGGACTTACGGATTAGAGCTTTAGGGCTCCACTAAGCTGTCGAATTCCTCGTATCCAATCCTTACAATTCAAAATCCTTCGTAAAATCCATAATTCTCCTTACTTTGTTACGAACAATCCATAATGCCCTCAATGCCACATTTGTTCCTGATTCGGTCCGAACCCGATACCTGTATTTTCATGACTAACTTTATTCCCACTCAACATTCTAGATTTAAACTAAGCCACTTCTTTAATTTCCAATAATCCTCCGAGGAGTCTGAAAAAAAGATGGCCTTGTGACCTAAGTTGAATTTATTATTCGAGTACTACCAATGGATTGTTTTTCTACTTGCCTTTATCCATTCCATTGTGTATCATTCATACCATTATATTTACTTCTATAGTTACAATACAGTTGTAAATTTCCATAATTTTTTTTTTTAAATCAATTGAATTGTAATTTAAACTCTATCAAATCAAAAATAGAGAATAAGATGGGAAATATGCTGAATTCGGTCCTACGAAATATATTTAAACATAAGCATATATAAATATTATTTCATGTCGAAACGTTGCTTTTAAACGTGTTTAGTGAAGAATAAAATTTGAGGTATAGGATTGGATATGAAAATAATCCGAACCTTGTGTAGCACAAAGGTATCGACAAGAGACGGGAAAGGTTCCCGATTCAAATAATATTTCTCAAACTGATTTATATCCCGTTCTATTTTTCTACGAAACCCTGCAAGTGACAAGTGCGATTAATTATTGGAGCTAGGGCCGACATTTTAGCGTACAATAGTTTTTCAATATTTATGGCCTCCCCATCCCTCATTTCTTTTTCCAACCACCATCAAAAGTTATAATTATGTATTATTATAATACAATAGATTGTAAATTATTCGAACTAATGTGGTTGTGGTTGTGATAATCAAAAGTTCGTATAGTTCACATATAAAAAAGAAAATGCCGACAAATCATAATGCTCGCATAAAAAAAGTCTCCATTTCATTGAGGAGTGTACTAAAAATATGAACACACTTATATGTATTGTTCCGGGTGTTATTATAAAAATAAATTTGAATTCACGAAATGAGCAAGTCACAGTTACAAGAACTATGTCACTCAGGCAGGTAGTAATTAAGTCGCTATAGTACAAGGTACAAATCTGGCTGTAGCAGATAAATTATTTAATCTGCTTAAAACCAAGGATGGACCCTCTGGGATCTACAGACCCTCCTAGGGCTCAACCAGCCTCTATAAAACGGAAAACCTTAATCTAGAAAAACTTTGAGAGTGATTTCCTACAAATCACTTGTCTGCACAGCTATTGTTCTAGAAACGGCACAGTTTCCTACCATGCACAGATCAGTTCAGTAGTAAAAATATGTTTTATATTTTTTGGAGAGTTGAATTGTTGGCTACGACGGAATAGTACTTCAATAATAGTAATAATGGAAGTAATGGCATGCAAAAGAACGTTATTTAAGTAAGATTCAAGCATCGTAATGGGGATAATGTATTCGAAATCCCTTGTTGTATTTTATACTCCGGTTTTCTATAGAACTTCCTCTTTAGTTTCATTACAGCAATACTCTAGTCTTTCATTGTTTGAGCAACAAACATTTTTACATTTAATAGCATTTTTTTATACCTCTCCCCCCTCTTCTCCCTCATTCTCTCGTCCCTTTTCCTTCCCACCCTACCATCCATTCTTCTTCTACCCTTCCCGTCTTTTCCTAATTTCACTTACTGCCCTCATCTAACAAAGGTCACTTGTCAACAGGTGGAGAAGGACTCCGGCTGATAGAGGTGAAGATCGAGGAGCACACTATCAGAGGTAACAGTACAACCCTCCAGTGCACGTACGACCTGGAAGGCGAGTCGCTCTACTCGGTCAAGTGGTACAAGGACGGGCACGAGTTCTACCGCTTCGTCCCAAGGGACAACCCTCCTGCGCAACTCTTCCCTCTCCCGGGGGTACATGTCAGTGTGAGTATATTATTTATTTATGGAGATCTCCGTCAATGTTGTATAGAGTAAAGTGTGTGGAGAAGTCTCGAAGGGATGAAAACACGATCGGAATCGAAACTCATTCATCTAAATAAGATATCTCTTTGTCATGGATCATTTCTCAAGTGATAACCATAATTTTCTTAACGTACGGACCACGAAAATATCATTTCTTGTAGTTTCTTGATTACAATAATTTAAAAAAAAATATTCTACCATTATAACACATGCAGAGTATTTGGTTCAGTACTTGGCACAGTATGGCCTCTAAGCCAATGACTGTGCAGAGAGTTATTTCGCTGAGATCACGTTCAACCGCCAGGTTTTATTAATTAATAGAGATGAATACTTAGTTCTGTACATCCCGCAAGTACAGACATCGATGGCTGTTAACAGATCAATTAACCTCTCTGTTATTCTGGATTTTTAAACAAACCTTCAGCATATCAACTCAGCGCAATACACATAGGTAGTTCCATATAATTATGACTGATAGATTCTAGATGTCATAATAATGTCATAATATTTCTCCTAATGCTTTGCCTCGTGAAGTCCAATGCTCCAACATCTTCACATTCTCGTTCCTTACCCGTTACTGGCGATGGTTGTTAGTATGGTAGTATGGCAATCTTGGTCATAATATTGTCAGCAACACTTCTGAATAGTTCAAAAATTGAGAGACCAAATCATTGTCTTGAGTTATGTAGCCAGTTTCTCCTCCTCTCTGGCACCCTCTTATAATCTATATTTCTCTTCATTACATTTTTGGTGGTGGAGTAGCTCAGTTTAGTACCCTAGAGTTGCTATGCTGCAGGTTCCGGGTTTAAATTCTGGTGTATCAGATAAATTATTTAATAAGTCAATAGCCTGGGATGGACTCTATGGGATCGTGATACCCTTTTGGGGCTCACCCAGCTTCTAAAAAGTGAGTAACAGTAATTTGTGGAAAACCCTCACCGTTGAGACTGATAAAGAAATTAGATAACAGATTTGAGAGAAGAGAACCACAACTCTCAATTCAAAGAAAATTCAACCTCTTAGTCGGGGTTTTGTAGGATTTTTCATTAGAAGAAAAAATTGCTTTGTCAATACTCTCCCGATGTCACCATCCGATACTGAACATCCAATACCCAAGATTGCAGCTTGCAATAGCGATACATATTATTCCTGAGACCTCAGCACTTCTGTGTCGGACATTCCAGCTGCATGCATTAGCCCTGTTATTAAATGCAGAACGCGTTTTATCTGTTTTGTTCCATTCCCAGATCCACATGGCCATTCTTTTATTAAACTCATAAAATTTTCACGACAACCTATTTCTCGATTTCGCTATTTGAGTTTCAATGTCCGTCCCAGTCATGGGGAGTTGGTATTTTTATTAAAAGGCATAAAATACACTCATTATCTGGAATTTTCATACTCACTTGAAAAAAAGAAATATTTAAAAGGGTAGAGAGACTGTACTGTTTCTTGGACAACGGTTGTGCAGGGAGGCGATTTGTCCTAGATCACGCTCAACCGCCAGATTTTCCTCCATATTTACGGTAGTTACTGGGTGAGCCTCACGTGGGTCGAATACTACATAGGATCCGTCTCCGTCTGCTAATAAATAAAATAATATTGTTTCCTCAAGTCTCTGTTACCTTTGCCGGACCCTTTGTGGGAAAATTATATTAGACTTACGATTGCTGTTGTTGAAGATTCTGTGATTCAGTACATGGCTGAGATTGTGAAAATGGTTGTGCAGGGAGGTGATTTGCCCTATATCATGCTCAACCGCCAGATTTCCCCCCATATTTTTTGTACCCACTTTATAGAGTCTGGGTTCGAACCCAGAACCTTCGGCATGGCAACTCAGCGCTCCATAACTCTCTTTATCAAATTATAGTGAATGATAATAACTAATGGCTTGAGAAAAACGAAGGTCCGATACCAATATCTAAATGAAAGTTGATAAAGCAGACCTTCCTTTCTTACTCTGTATCCTATCTTACTCTTAGGAATCGTGGATTCTCACCTCAAAGCACGGGAGTCAGAAAGCTAAAGTAATGAGGTACCTGCGAAAAGTAGAAAGAAACACTCGGAGAGACAGAATACGGAATGCCAACAAACGTTAAACCACCTGAGACCTTTAGAGGAACACAAACTAATGTATTTCGGACTTCTTCTTAGGACGGATCCCATACAGAATTGTCAGGAAAACATCACCGGAGAAAAAAGGCGCAGAGGAACGTTTCGAATCACCTAGGAGTACAGTGTAAGGGATGCTTTCAGGAAGAGAGGAATGGACTGGAACAAGAGAGAGATGGGTGGAGGAGAGATTTGGTTCCGGAAAGAAATACTTGACCCAGGCTCTGTAGACAGGATCGGTACAACCTTAGAAGAGGGAAATGATGAAAAACACTGAAGTTGGCTAAAAATTGTTTAAATAAAATAAACGAATAATTAATTTTTTTTAATGGATTAATTTTAGGATTCCTTAATATTTTTTAGGGTAATTATTCCTAAGGTTGTCGCTTCGAGTTGAGTCACAAGTCTGAAGTTTTCATTCGTTTCCCTGTTAATATTTTACAAAAATACATGTTATCATGATACTTAGGATTGAAAAGAGAATTTAACCATGGGAAATTTGTATACTTCGGTAATCATTTCATGTAAAAATGAACGTTTCAACGGTCGTATCTATACTTCAAAATGTGAGTTGAAAGTTTTATTTGTTGATAAAATGATTACCGAAATCTACTAAATAGCCATAATCACATCCTCTTTTCCATACTAAAGCTGAAGATAACTTGTATTTGTGGATAATATTAAGAATAAAACGAATAAACAGCTAAAGCTTGTTGAAACTCATCTCGAAGCGACAACCTGCGGAACAGGTACCCTTTTTAGAATTGATTTGATTAAATAACAAGCTAAAATACAGATAATTGAGGAAGATTAATTAAATACTCTTACAGTTTTCTGTTTTTAATTAATTATTGGTGATTTATGTGTTGCTTTGAAGTATAGTTCTTCATACAATTACTGATTATTATATATTATTATTATATTACTGATGATTAGATAGTTTACAGAACAGCAAGATCTAGTTTACTTGGTGAATTACTCTTAGGTTGTAGATAGCGAGTTGGTACGAGGTGTGGAGATAGGCTTGATACATGCATTGCCGACACGCGAGGTATCTCTGGCATCTCAGAACTTCACGAGGAAAACGTGTACGATCAGTGGGATATGATATTGCCAGAGAATGATTTAACACTACAATAATAATTACAATGAATATACGAAAATGTCAATATTTCAGTGTCAAAAATATGCTTAACAAGGTGTACGTGCCTTTATAAATCCAAGGTAAAAATATATATATACTTAAAAATATATAATTTGTTTGTATTTTGAAACTCTTCGTTAGAAGAGAAATTAATCAAGATAACATCAATTTAGGATTTAATACAGTCGATATATTTGTATTAAAAACAAAAACTATAAAACTTCAACCCATGAAGTGTCTTGCTTCAGCACGTGATAGAGACCGTACTGTTTCAAGGAGACAGTTGTGCAGGGATTTCTCCTAGATCACTCTCAACGGCCAGGTTTTTCCCCAAATATTCCTGATTTCACATTTTATTAGGTGAGCCCAAAGCTTCTATATCAGTAGCGATTATAGTACAGTAACTGTGTTGTATTAAAAGAGCCTCCAGATATCACAGAGTCCAACTCCGGCTGATTACAGATTAAATAAATGATCTGCTAGAGCAGGTTTTGAACCCGGAATTTATATTATATTATATAATAATAATAGGAAGAAGTATGCTATATTATAGATTAAGTATATTATATGATATAAAATAAAATAGTAGAAGAATGATAAACAATTTTTTTTTTAAATACGCTTGAAAATATAAATATACTAAAATGTATTGGTAATTTAATATGTTTTAATTATATTTTTAAATATTATAATTTTGCTGAATTGAGTTGCTGTGACGAAGGTACCGTTTGTGACAAATAAATTGTTTATTCTATAATAAGCTACTAGATTAAACTCTATGTTCTCAGTGGAACTGATACAGCCTTAAATACATAAGCTTACAACATTAAAATATTTTAAATATGTCGAAGCAAAGGTATATTATTAAAATACATAGTCGTTATAGAAAAGCATTATAGATTCAGTTATTCTCATACTAAAAAGCTACATGTTTCATAACGAGTTGAATACAGTCGATTGTGATTGCCACTGCAGTAGACTCGCCTAGCCCCTAAGTGGTCATTTCCAATTTAGCTCTGCCATGCCGAAAGTCCTGAGTTGGAATCCCGCTCGCCGGCAAACTTTTATTTAATCTGTAAGCGCCCGGAGATGGATCCTATGGGGTCTAGGACCCTACTGGGCTCACCAACCTCTATCAAGTGTGTACCTAAAATCAAGAATAGGTTGAGCGTGAACTAGGACAAATCACCTCCCTTCATAATTGTTGTCTAAGAAAAAGTACAATCTCAACCGTGAACTGAACCACAGGCTCTTCACGGGTTATAGTAGTACAGTTTAAAAAATATATATATAGCGCTTTTATATGATTAATAACAACAATGGTAATATTAATATGATTTTGCACAAAGGGTCCGTCATAGGTAGCAGAGCCCTTCAGGAAACAAGGTAAGCTATACAATAATGAGGTCGGAAAGGACCCAGGTAGCCGAAATCCGTATCAATCCTTGGACCCAAGAATGGGCCGGGGATAATCCACCGCAAAAAGGACCCGATTCCTTTGTCGAAAGGACAAAAGGACGAGACAGCCGGCGGCTTTAATGGTTCCATCAACATGGACAAACAAAACGTTTATGAACCCGTCCTTCGGGAACAATGGAAGCCGTCCTTTGTGGGCACGAGCAACCTTGTCCAATCATCGAGCCTTCATTATATTCTGTAGCCAATATCCCGGAATATTATCTTATATATCGTCATTTCCACACATTATATAAATATATAATATATATATATATATATATATATATATATATATATATATACACACATGTCGCTGTGCCGATTGTGAAGCGTCTGAGGGGTAGACCGAGGCGTAGGTAGGAGGATTGCATTAATATCTGGCGGTTTTGGGTTTTTGTAGTGGTCTGTGAACGGATTTATGTAAGCAGAAATTGGTGGTATCGACATCCAGTCTTCGGGTTCGCCAAGGCTTATTATTATTATTATATAGATATATTCCAACGTGAGAGTTGGAAACACCCCTCATGGCAGTATATATTTGTTTGCGGCCCCCTCTTAGTGTCCTAATGGTATTTTTCACGATTTACAAAAAATGTAGGTATTTGACTTATGTCTCTATTGAGTAATTTGGAATAATTAGTGCGATTTCACAAAAGATAAAATGGATAAAACACGAACTTTAAATATAATAATTATTCATCCAACTCTTTTTTGCCAAACTCTGTGAGAGAAATATAATAAAAGGAAACAACAGGAAAAATTCAATTGTTCAAAATTTTTCCTCCGGGTCAATATTCAATGTCTCTATTGAATATTTTGGAAGATATTCCAAAGAAACCAGAAAATGCACCAATCACAAAAATATTTTTTTGAATAGATACTTTTAAATTTTATTGTATGTCAAATCCTTATTCTTCATTCTGTTATTACATCGTATATTTTATTGTTAGATATAATAAAAAAAATGGAGACCTTCCTACTCTGGCTAGAAAGGTCCCTTATCTGAAGGAATAACATATAAATAAATAAAATTTAACAATAGAAAAACAACATACAGGCTTGTCAGTTTGTCTCGCAACGCTGTCGCCAGTTTTCCATGTAATTTATCATGTCTTACAAATACTGTTGTGTGCCAATGTGTTAAAGCACCACAAAATAAACCCCAGAAAAACTCTGATGAGAAGAAAAGATAGCCTGGCTCATTCTACAAACTGTTATGCCTGTGAAGATCATTTTAATGTAAGTTTAATATTAATATATATTAAGTCATAAACAAACATCATTTTCAGATGCAGTGAGTTTGATTTTTCTTTCCTATTCTGTTCCAGGTAGAAGAAGTAGTAGAAAATATCAATACAGTTAGATTAGTAGGGGGTCCAATAGTTTTGAAAAAAAAGAAGCTGTACCAACCAAATTCAAAGAGGATCCTAGCACATTCATCCTAACCAAGACCTCTTGGTGTCAAAAGGATGAGACAATCACTAATCAGTGATGTTATGCAACCATCAATATCGAATAACGAAAACATATAAAACACAGGATTGAATGTCTCAGAACTTATATTGGAAATTCCTACATGTTCTTCAAAAGTAGATGCAGAAACACAAGTATCATGGACATCAGAAATACACAAAAAAGTTCATATCAAAAGCAAAGCTATTCAAACAAAGGGATCTTTGAACGATAGGGCATCATCAACTATTTTAATGGTAAAAAATATGCAAGCATCTCCCATGAAGGCACCAAAATTTCTTGCCAGTAATATTTTTAGTGATGACTCCAGTGATTCAGATAACATTCCATCATATGTTGATGATAAAACTTACAAAGATTTCTCTACTTTGTCTTTGAATGAACAAAGTGATTGTCATAAAGAAGGTATTTTTGCAGTACAAAGTTTTAAGCACACTCGAAAAAAGATAAGAAACCTTTGATATGTATAAGTTATGTTGATAAAACTAATAGTTATTGAATAAACAGATGCCAATAATAACGCAAACTGACCCTTTACTTGAAATAAGTTAATTTACTTGATAATCAATTGTTTTTTTCTTAATACGAACAAAATATTCTATATGAAAATGCAAAAACATCATATGAATTTCTTATCACAAAAATGCAAACAAGCCTGATGACGTCACCAAGCCAAAATGAAGCGTTTAAAAGTTTCCTGCGACAATTTTTTCATAATCCAAACGCGATTTTTTGAAAAATGATCTTTTAAAAATAAAATAAATGTTTTTGTGAAAGTTAAAGTATGGTAAATCTAAAAATTCATTTATTTTTAATTTTAAAAAAAATCTTGGTTGTCCATTATATAAAACAAATAAATGTGGGTATCATACGCTGAAGACTAAAACAAAACATCCCCATTTCATTAAATATACACTAATTGACAATATTGTTTTTAATTGGAACCCGAAGGGAAAATTTTAAACCATTGAATTTTTCCTTTTATAATATTTCTCTCACAGAGCTTGGCAAAATTCAACCCAATTACCTATTAATATATAATTCAAGAGTTGGATGAATAATTATTATATTTATAATTCGTGTTTTATCCATTTTACTGCTTGTGACAATATTAGGTTATAATTAATTATTTGTAATAAACAAAATGAATGGTGATTTTGAGAAGCCATGGTAGGTAATTTTAATTCATCATTTAATACTTAAGCTGCAACGAGGATAAGTTTGCTAATATTAAATGTCTTTTAATTAAATATTGATTTCACGATTTAATTAGAATTGTTTCAGTCGTTTTTTGAGGAAGTTAATTGAATCAATTCAATTTATTAATTAGTGATCAGTCGATTTTAACAAATAAGATGTCATAACATCCCTATAGTAATTTTTTTTTTAATTTATTTATTGATATTTACAACTGTATTACAATAATACATCAAGTAAATGGGCTAAGCGATACATAATGACATGTGAAAATGACAAGTAGGGAAACTACCCACTGGTAGTACTCAAATTCTATAGTAATTTTTTTTTTTTTTTAATTTATTTATTGATATTTACAACTGTATAAAAAAAAAAAATACATCCAGTAAATAGGCTATGTGATACAAAATGACATGAGTAATGGCAAGTTGAGAAACTAGGTAGAAACCTGGTTTGGAATCCCTGATTTGGATAACTATTAGGTTACTAAGTCTTCCCCGATAAGATAACACGTTAAATACTTTTTTTTAACATTTTTTTAAAGTTTATTTATTGATATTTACAACTGTATTAAAATAATACATCAAATAAATGGGCTAAGTGATACATAATGACATGTGAAAATGACAAGTAGAGAAACTACCCACTGGTTATACTCAAATCACTAGTTCAACTAAGAAGGTCACGTGGCCATCTTCTTTTCAGACGCCTCGGAGGATTATCGGGAATCGAAGAGGAAGCTAGGTTGAAACTAGAGGGTTTGAGTGGGAATGAAGTTTGTTATGAAAGGAAAGATACCGGGTTCGGGCCAAATCAGCAACAAATGGGACATTAAGGTCGTTATGGATGACGGTATTTTTAACAAAATAAGGAGCGTTGAGGATTTATAGTAATTTAAAACTCAAATATAAATAATTACGTACATTTAGTTTTGAGATTGAGCTAGGATCTTTTGATTGATCGATTCGTAAAAAAAAATATGTATTTTGAACTAAGACCTTTCCACCATGACTAGAAAGATTAATAACTTAATAGAATAGAATAGAAAAATAATTTTATTCTGGGACCAGGTCCCTTTAGAATAACAAAGATGAACAAAATAAATGACTATATATCTGGCCAAAGGCCTACATCAAAATAAAATAATAATCACATAATATCCTGAAAGTAAATAACTAAACAGGTATGTTTTGGTAGAGAATCAAAAAATGTGATAAAAAATTAAAATAAAAGAACAGACATATTTACAATAAAAAGAAATAAGCTTTTGGAAAAATAAGTGAATAAATAATAGCATCTGATAATTAAAAAAAACAATGGCATTATTATGAATGAGAAATATTTACAGTAGTTCATCAATCGATCAATTTGAATATATCTATAAATTATTTATTGATTATAAAGCATCTGATTGGGAATTTAGAAGGTATAGGAAAAGTTTGTATTTGAATGAGGTTAAAGAAGACGCATGGCGGATATCGAGAGGAAGAGAGTTCCAAAGAGAGATAGAACAGGCTAAAAAGGAATGCTCAAAAGTTTTGGTTCTGTAGGACCGGATATAAAGATCAGAAGGGCGAGATCTTGTGCCCTGGGATTGGATAGAGGATTTGAATTGTAGGAGACTATAGATATAAGACGGATGTTGTGAGTTGATAGTTTGATATAAGAATGAACCAAGGAAGTAAAGTCTACGGATAGAAGGGAAAAGCCACTTTACCTCAGCGTACCGGCGAGACACATGAGACCTCCTCGGGGCGTCGAAGACAAATCGAAGCGAACAAAGAATAACAATAAATAAAAAATAAAAAAATAAAAACTTCATAATCCAGATATATATACCACGTATCATAGATACGTTATTATACCACATATCATAGATAATCATATATATTGGGGAGTGCCCTAGTATCATTCTAGAAATTGAAGATTTTCTTGGTATTTTTTTTTGTCCCTTTGCCTAGTAAGTCAATTAAATTATGAGTAACCGCATCGTTTTAAGTTATTTAGTATTTCGCTTTACATAAAATAATTTTTATTTATTTTAGGTTTGTTTCGTAAATAAAAATATTTAGTTTAAAAGATGTCTTGATATTATTGCTAGAGTATATATATAATAGCCCTATATTCGAAATATTGGGAAATATCGAGGACGGCAAAATATTAAACAAACATTAGTTCCTCAATCTGTTGCCAGGCAATGGCAACAAAAATATTACATCACTAAAATCTTTTTTATGTTTTAGAGACACGTAAGTGTTAGTTATACTTACAAATATAAAAATACGAAAAGAAAAATTTAGAAATGCGTGATGTATTATGGCATTAAAATTAACATTTAGTATTTAGTATTAATTTATTTTATCATCAAATATTTATTTTATATTTATATTACCTTAAGTATTTATTTTCCACAAAAAATATTTATTTTATCACCTTCTTCGTTATACTTATCGACACATTAACCAATTAAAAAAAAAAATATTTGTATTTATTTCATTCTTTGTTGGACAAATTATATTAATAATTTTTCAATTATTAGACTATCCTATTTTTTATGAGGATAAATTATATTAAACATTAAATTGTGAATTTCCCTTATTCTATCAGACCAATAACTAATTCAAAATTATCTCGTTGAATATGGAAGGAAGTATTGCGGAAAATATAATATTTTTATTTTACCTGCACCACTACAACCCATGACGAGTCTTGCGTTCAAAAGGTCGTAGATACTGAAAGTTTTGTGGGAACCAGGTTATGCAAGGAGGTGATTTGTCCAAGATCGTCCCTAACCGCCAGGTTTTCCCCCTATAATGGATATCCACTTTATAGATGCTAGGTGAGTCCCAGGAGGGTTACAAGAACCCAAAGGATCCATCCGCCACTGTTAACAGATCAAATAAATTATCTGCCACAGTCAGATATGAACCCAAGACCTTCTTTAGTAAGCCAATTCGCTCCCATTGTAACTTTAAGAATTAATGAGACATTCAATCCATGAAATGGTTTTTAATTTAATCCCTAAGGATTGTGTCTTCTTTTTATTTAATAATTAGAAAATGGGAAAAGAGTTTTTCCGGTCAAGTATTTTAATTCATTTTCTCATTAATTAGAGACATTAAAACGGGGGAAATAGTGTTTCTGGGAGGACTCCTAGATTCGATTCCGGGAAAGCCCTAGTCCAAAGTCCAATTAAGTGCCACTTAAGTTCCTGTTTCAAGTTTCCCTCCTCCATTTGCGAATTTAAATTGCAGATACTCTCGCCAGGACATTACATCGAGATCGATACTTTTCCGCAATCCAAATAAATAAATTACATAATATAATAGTACATAATATGTAAGTATATAGCTCATAAGTGAAACGGGGTGGGGGAGTATATATGTACAGTTACTTAGTAAGCAAGAGGCTACAACGACTTCTAGGACAACGCTACAACGATTTCTACTTGCATCAAATAGAACAATTCTGTCTTCTTTTTTTTCTGTCAATTCAAAGTTTTCGATGTACCTTGTATTTGACTGAAATAAAAGTCAGGAAAAATCAATCACATATTTAATGGTGGTGCATAATCAACGTACACGCATTGTTGATCAACTTAATCAACTCATCAATAAAGTACTACTGCATAACATGTATTTAATGCGAACTACCGTGTATATACGTCTACTACATACTATTACATATATCCATCACATAATACTATATATATCTTCAACATACGACTCCATCCTACTACATTTATCTACCTGAAACTACCACATCCACCTGCTACATACTTCTACCACATACTATTACATGTATTTATTACTTAATACTACATATATCTAGTAAATATGTCTACCACATACGACTCAAAACTACCACACATATCCGCTGCGTACCTCTACTACATGTATCTCCCAAAGTGCTAAATATAAAAAAAAAAACCTTAGTCACCAAAACCCATCTTAGTTTGTGGAGGGAGGTACTGTGTCCAAGACCGCAATCAACCGCCAACTTTTTACCCTAATTAAGGTTACCCACTTTAAGAAGGTTGATTGAACGCCAGGAAGGTCTTCAGATCCACAGGGTACAGCTCTCTCAGCAACTTTAACATGGTAATACAACCATATTTACGCTATAACAAACTAGCAATCAAATTAAAAGTTATAGATTGGAAGACATTGTTGTTATATCCTTTTTCTGCCTGGTAGGGAGCCAGGGTAGCTCACTGTATTAACTGCTTGTTCAGCTGAAGATCCCGGGTTCAAATCCGGCTGGTGCAGGTAAATGATTTAACCTGGAGCTCACCCAGCCTCTGTAAAGTGGATACCCTTAATAAGGGGTAACTTATATTTTAGAAAAATGATTAAGTTTTAGTTAAATATCATAATAATTTTATAAACAATTTCTCGTTTATATTTGATTTATTTATCTACCG
Organism: Troilus luridus; assembly: GCA_964056705.1. NCBI lineage: Eukaryota > Metazoa > Arthropoda > Insecta > Hemiptera > Pentatomidae > Troilus > Troilus luridus. The sequence goes on along the minus strand of OZ057417.1, from coordinate 37,306,658 downwards.
CCTCCCCTCTTCTGTAGTTTAAATACCTCTAAAGCCATTGGTCGGTAATCTCTCATCATTGGCCAATGGGCGTTCGGCTTTTTACAAGTGGCCTGGAGTGGATCAGGGCGATCATTTAGGCTGATTCCACCGAAGTGGGGGGCTACAAATGTTGCTAGATCCGATTAGCCGGGAATCGAACCCGCCAACAGGATAAATGCCCGGCACGTGAACTGGGTCCCGCAGCCACATCATCTATCCAGCCAATACCCACCCCCCCCCCCCCCCCACAACTCTACTTCATCTTGAATCGGGGGGGTCCGTTCTTGGTATAAATAGGACCCTATTATCTATTCATGAGCCGTATTGTTAGGATTATTTATCTCCTTTAATAAATATCTCTGATACCCTAAAATAGGTATATTTCGTAATTACAGGTTAATTAATGATTAGGTACTTACAAGGACTTAGTCTTTAAGGCATTTGAACTTAACTTGAGAATAACGATTACGGTATTGTAAACACGCCCCTAAAGACAGAGTAAGCTCCATGTAAGTTAAGAAAATAGAAATTTGGGAATTGATAAAGCAATTATTCTTATAAAACTTCCGATTCAAACATGATAAAACTCAAAACATGACTTAAAAAAAATAAATTGGTGGGCATGTAATATCAGATATATCACTCCTGAATTAAAAAGCTTCAACCAATACAATCACTACTTAAGGCTTAACTCAAAACTACCAATCTTTTATTTAGGTCGTTGTTCTTTTGAAGGATGGATATTAGGTATGAGTTTCGAAAGTTGTCGCTTCGAGTTAATGTTTTAACATTTTAGTAATAGAGCTAGCAACGTCGAAAAAACGAAAATTTTAAGAAAGCTGGTAAAATTATTAAATTCAAAATAATTTTAAAAAGATTTTGTTGTTGACTGTCATAGCTCTTGTTTACAAAAAATAGTATCTGGCGCATTATTGTCAATCACAAAAATAACAATCAATAAGAAATTCATACTTCTAATAGTTATTAAAAGTGATGGAAAAACAATTTTTCTTAAAATTTTTTAAAATTCAATATTTTTTTCTGTTAAGATATGATGTCTAGTAAAAACCTACCGTTTACCGGCAGCCAGAGCATAGATAAAGATATATTAAACAACCAGCTTTCTTAAAATTCTTGCTCGTTGTTAGCTCTAATTCTATTCCATCCCTTTCCTTTTTAATATTCTCAAAAATAAAAATAATCAGTTTTTTATAAATTAACCAGAGTTTTAGTATGGAGAAAATTATAATGATATAATCTAAACAGTGAGTGTAAGTCGATTCTTTAATCGATATAAAGTCATTAATAGTTACTATATACAGTCAATAATAAAATTGACTTTATTTATGAGAGTATTAAAAAGGAAACGAATGAAAAGTTAAAACTGTCGACTCGAAGCGACAACCTACGGGACTGATACCATAAATATTTTTGATACCCTAAAACGTTATATTACGTAATAACCGGTTAATTAATGCTTAGATACTTACAAGGACTTAGTTCCTAAGCCTTTGAAGTTAGGATAACGGTGTTGTACTAGTTATATGCTCCTCTGTAATGAAAATACTAATTTCCCAAACAGAGATAATTTGCATATTACAGTTATAATTAAATGTAAGAAATTAAAGTCAAGGCCATGAGAAGCTGCATGCGTCTTTTACACCCCTACAGTAGACCCCCTTTCATATAGACGATGTAATTTGGGAAAAGCTATTTTGTGTATAATAAGAAATTTCGAAGGGTCGTATTTGGTGTATGGGTTGTATAACAATTCCCTACTATTCCCAAGATCGCGGGTTCGCAACCCGGCAATTGGCATTTGGATTATTTACATGAAGTAGAAAACTTTGGTTATGTCGCAGTTCGTAAGGACTTAAAATGGTGGTCCCGAGCCAATATGGTGTAAGGTACTCATAAAACATACCTAAATAAAAACGAAGTCGATATTTCGTTCTTTAAATATCAATGGAATTTAAGTATAGAAATAGGTTATTGTAACGGTTCAGTATTTTGTTTCTCATCAGGCAATTGATAGTTCCAAACTACAAACAAATTGAGGAAATATTTCAACATTTATTGTGAGAAAACTAACATATTTAGAAAAAAAAAGTTTCACTACTGCCCATGAAGGGTTTTGGTTCCAGTACATGTTAGAGACTGTATTGTTCCTAGGACAACAGTTGTGGAGGGAGGTAATTTGTTCGAGAACTAACCTTCTAGAGCCCAGGCTATTTCCTCACATAATGCTACATTCTTGATAAAGGCTGGTGAGCCGCGGGAGGGTCTTCAGATCGCATAAGGTCCATCCATGACTGTTAAAAGATTAGATAAGTTATCTCAATAAGTCGTGTTTGAATATGTCAAATTGTCTTATTCGCACCGGAATATTCCGCACTGAATGTTAATGCTCTACACACCCCAGCTATCGATGTATTTTTTTTTACACATACAGAATTTTATATATTTTTAATAATTTTATTTATATTTATTGCAGCTAGGAAACTCTAATCAGTGGCAGGTGACCCTGAGAAGACTGGACCTTTCTTCCAGCGGCAGATACAAATGCGAGGTATCTGCTGAAGCACCGTCATTTCAGACAGTTTCGGGTCATGGAGATATGCTTACTGTTGGTAAGTTAGTTAATAATTACTAAACTAAGCAGTTTTTATATAGAGAGAAGGATTGAGAGGGGGAGGGAGTGTGTGTGTGAGAGAGAGATAGATGATAGATAGATAGATAGATAGATAGATAGATAGATAGATAGATAGATAGATAGATAGATAGATAGATAGATAGATAGAATAGAATAGAATAGAATAGAATAGAAAACAAACTTTATTCTGGGACCAAGTCCCTTTAGAATAACAATAAAGAACAAGCAAAATAAACATAATGTTCATCTGGCCAGGAGGCTACATAATGATACAAATCATGAAGTAATCATGAGTGACAAAACATAATAGAAATAGAGAAAGAAAAAAAATAAAATAAAATACATAACTGATTAAAAAGTAATAGATTTTACAGGAATTTAACTAATTTTCTAGAAAAATAAAAATAATAATAAAACATATATATATAAAGGTTTGATGTTAACAAAATAATAATAAATAACATTAATATAATAGTTAATACCGGAATTGCTAAATAAAGCAAATAAGTTGCATAGCATGCAATAAAGTATTTACAAAGTTTGTATCTTCTTTGTTGTTGGAAAAATAAACAAACACGTAGGTAACAAGATCGAGTATTCGACACACATCAATTCAAGCGGAAGATTGGCCTGCCTGGAGAGCATTTTTTTGGGATGCCAAGAGATGATGGAAAAGCAGGGATTTAAATGAGGCCAGTGAAGATGAATGGCGGATGAAAGGAGGGATTGAGTTCCACACAGTAGTGGAACGGGCGAGGAAGGAACGGTCGAATGCCTTAGTTCTATGGGATGGAATGTAGAGATCGGAGAGGCGGGATCTTGTTTGATGGTGTTGGACAGTGGATTTAAATTGAAGGAGACTATAGATGTATGAAGGGTGTTGCGAGTTAATGGATTGGTATAGAAAAACACTAAGGAAATAATGTCTACGAATGGGTGGGAAGAGCCACTTTAACTCATCATAATGATGTGACACCCGGGAACGCCTCGGAGTACCAAGGACAAATCTTAAAGCGCAGTTCATAATTCTTTTTAAGCGATCCTCTAGCAATTTCGAGAGGCCCCCGTATACCACACAACAGTAGTCAAAGTGGGGGAAGATAAGGGAAGATACAAGAAGCTTCCGGGTAGATTGTGTAAGGAGGTGCCGGGATCGATGGAATAATTTCAGGGAACTAATTGATCGTCGGGATATTTGGGCGACATGTGGTTTCCAGGAGAGGTTTTTGTCCATGGTAATGCCTAGGTTTTTAACGGAGGAGTTGAAACTGATAGGGTTGTCGTTTAGGATCAATGTTGGGAGGGTGGGGATAGTTGCAAGAAGGGAGTTGGAACCTAGAACAATGGCCTGGGTTTTCATTGCGTTCAATTCCAATTTGTTCAGCTTTGCCCAGGCACTGATCCTATCGAGGTCTTGCTGAATACTGGCGAACGCGAATGATAGCTCAGAAGGAGGAAAGGATAAATAGATTTGGAAGTCGTCAGCATATAGATGGTAGGAACAGTGGTGAACGGATTTAGGAAGATCGTTGATGTAACAGTTAAAAAGGATAGGAGAGATGCTTGAGCCCTGTGCCACGCCTGAGGATAGGGCTAGGAAAGAGGAAAGGGGTTGGTTGGGCATAGAAACCGCTTGGGACCTGCCAGAGAGGAAGGACTGGAACCATAGTATAGAGCTGTTGGAAAAGGACAATGACTTTAGTTTGGAAAAAAGGATAGAATGGTCCAAGGAATCAAAAGCTTTGGAAAAATCTAATAGGATTAGCACGGTTAGTTGTTTGTTGTCCATGGCTTTATGTATGTCCGTAGTGATTTTGGTAAGGGCAGATTGAGTGGAAAAACCAGGACGAAAACCAGATTGCAGCGGATCCAGGAGTTTGGACTGTTTGAGAAAATTTGATATTTGCGACTGGACTATTCTTTCGAAAGGTTTGGAAAGGTTGGAAAGTATGGAGATTGGCCGGTAGTCTTTGGGAGAAAAAGGGGTAGAGGTTTTATTTATAGGATGGACTAGGGCTTTTTTCCAAGAAGTTGGGAATATTGCGTTTTGTAGTGAGAAATTATAAATGAAAAGAAGGACAGGTAGGATATCGATGAGGCATAGTTTGAGTAGTTTGACGGGAATCTCATCAAAGCCAGTAGAACTGGAGGAGGATTTGAGAACAGAGGAAATAATGTCGGTAGGTGAAATGTCAGAGAAAAAAAAATTGTCGGGGTTGAAAGATGGAGTTAGTGAGAAGACGGAGGGTGCTGATATTGATGTGATAGTTGAGGCAGACAAAAAATACGAATTCATTTCATCTGGCGAAGCAGGAAAGGCTCTGGAATATGTTGAATTGCAGAGGGAGAGTTTTCGGAGGAGTTGCCATTTAGATTTAGGATCGGGAGCCGAGGAAAGGGCTTCGTGGAAATATTTGGATTTTGCTTGTCTGATTGTAGACTGTGTCAAATTGCGAAGAGCCCTGAACGCTTGGTAGTCATCAGTAAGCCTAGTGCGTCTAAAGCGTCTACGGGCAGCATCACGTTTCCTTTGCAGGTCTTTAATTTTTTGACACATCCAAGGAGCAGGATGGTGATGGAAGGTTAAAGTTTTGACTGGGGCATGGGTATCCAGGATGCTTTTGAGATTGGCCGTGAGTATGTCGACCATTGAATCGACGGTGGTACAGGAGTAGATTTGGTTCCAATTCAGGATTTCGAGGGAAGGAGATATAGATTCAGTGGTGAGTCCATCTAGGTTGCGGAACGTTAATGTTTTCGATAGGATTACTGGAGTTTGGATATTGTATGAAATTTGGATTAAATCATGAGAGGACAAGAATGGAACGGGTAATTGTGTGGAAGAAAGAAGTCTCTGCGATGAGTCAATGATGAACAAATCTAACCAGGTGTCAGATAGAAGAGTGTGATGGGTGGGAGAGAATGGGACAATGGAGAGGTGTAGAGAGTAAAAAAGATTTTCAAGGTACAGTTTATCATTGGATTGGACTAGGAGATTGGTATTAAAGTCGCCGGAGATTATGATGTGGTTGTAGAGAGGAACATGGTTGTAAAGGACCGATTCAAAGATAGGATCAAAAGGGACCAAAGGAGGGCGATACACTACGACGTATAGGAGAGGATTTGATTTGCAAGAAATTTCGACGAAAAGGAATTCTATGTGAGGGAAATTGGACGCTGGTGAAGAATACAGAATGCGTGATTTTAGGGAGTTGTGGACATAAAGACCTACACCTCCACCAGTCCGGTCGACTCGGTCGTGGCGGAGGAAGGAATAGTCAGGTAAGGAAACAGAGGAGGACGGGATATGGGGTTTTAGCCATGTTTCTGAGATTCCAATAGTGTGGAAAAAATTCTGGGTAAAATATTGATGAAATTCATCAAAGTGAGCGGGCAAGGATTGGGAGTTGATGTGACAGGAGGTTAGAACACTAGACATAATGGGGAAGCAGAAGAGGAGCTCTCAGTATCAGAGGAGAGGAACTGGGAGGAGAAAATCTTATTGGCAGAGCTAATTGAAAAGTTTGATAGTGCCGAGCAAAGATAATCAGTGGCGAGCTATTGCTATTACTAAAATCCGCTATAAATTTTGATCCCAAAGAATAGATAATAAAATTAACGAATAACGAAAGGAAGAATGATACGTAAATAATGAAATAGATTAAACAATAAACAAAAAGAAGAAGATAAAAGTGCGAACAAAAAATAACAGTTAATTTTATATGAAAAAGAAAAAATAATTTCGCGACATATTTCATAGGAAAAAATAAAAAATTTAAGAAACACTTGAGGTTATTAGAGTAATACAAGATGAACGCGTGAGCACCGATGTGAGAGCCAAGGTTATTAATGCAACTAGAAGGCATACCGGTCTTCAGTAGTCAGCCGAATACATCCAGGTCTTGAGCTTGATCAATGAAGACCACTTGGTGCCCATCTTCTTTTCTGCATCGAATTCTACCTCCCGCAAACCAAACATATTTTATTTTTCCTGTTGCCCTCTTCTGTCGTGCGAGCCAGTAGAGGTGCCTGTTGGTCGCGGTCATCTCCTCGCTAAGATAGATAGATAGATAGATAGATAGATAGATAGATAGATAGATAGATAGAGAGAGAGAGAGAGAGAGAGAGAGAGAGAGAGAGAGAGAGAGAGAGAGAGAGAGAGAGAGAGAGAGAGAGAGAGAGAGAGAGAGAGAGAGAGAGAGAGAGAGAGAGAGAGAGAGAGAGAGAGAGAGAGAGAGAGAGAGAGAGAGAGAGAGAGAGAGAGAGAGAGAGAGAGAGAGAGAGAGAGAGAGAGAGAGAGTGAGAGAGAGAGAGAGAGAGAGAGACGCCGTCAAAATCAAACATGTAAAATTAGGAATTCCAAATTCTTGGCTTTGACATCTTTGTCTCTTCTTATTTTGGTCCTGCATGTCATTAAGATACCCAACACTTCACCTTCTGAGTCGATAATGCATTGTTGATTTTCATACAAACAACACTAAAAGAGGTCAAGATCAATGGATCCATGGTTGTTCTTGACTGGTAGAAAGAGGACCTACCACTTACACCTAAGAATGCAAGTAAATACAACCTACAATTATTAGTAACTTGTTTCGTATCAAAACCAATTTTTTGCGATAGAAATGAATTTGTGGTCCATTTTAATTAAATACTGATAACGACTTAGTTTATTTGTTACAGCATTGCCAGACGAAGGACCTAGGATATACGGGGGTAAGCCGCGGTACCACATCGGGGACAACGTCTCTATTAGGTGTGTCTCGGGTCTGTCCAAACCAGCTGCACAGCTCATGTGGTTTGTTAACGGCGAACCTGTGAGTAAACATACTTATGCATATCATGAATAATATTAGTTGACAATATATGTATATTTGGAAGAAAATGGTTCGGGTGTTTTTGGGTAACTTTGTTGATTTTAGAAAAAATAGTTCTACCTTATTTAGGAGAATTTTATCTGAACTCCACTTGGACCATTTTCTTCCACATGTGTATTTATATGAATATTTCTTGAATGTTTAAAACAAGGAAAACACTAGAAAAGTAAAAAATAACTTAAATAAACAGTATTAACTAATTAAATTAGTAATAAATTGTTTGTTTTTTTACGAAAAAACCTAGCCCAAACTTTAAAATTTGGTGCATTGTCTCTTTTGGTTACATTGTATATAATTGCCTTACATTTTAAAAGGTAATAATAAACAACAGCTGAAGACACTTAATCGGCTTACGCAGGCACAAATTGTTAATATACTGACACCTCCCTTATGCCAATACTGCATTTCTTTCTTCAATGGCCCAACATACCATTAATATCCCCTGGCCCCTTCATAATATTTTTTGTTAATTATTATTAAATTTTTCATTGTTCATAATAAGAGGAGAGAGCAATAACTCCAGCGGCCCCTGATTCAGATGGAGGGACTGCCTCCTTGAAGCCATTAGGCTTGCTTCCCCTTCTGGGGGATAGGGATGCCTATGCAAGGTAGGCGTGTAATGTCATTGGTCTGGGTGTGTGATTTGGGGAGTTGTGTTCTGTTCCCTCAACCTGTAGGGCCAAGGCGGTATAATAAATAAGGCGCATAATTAATTGTCCAAAAATATGCACATTACCGATTTAAAAGATCCGTGCAAGTATTATAACATTTTGTATTAATTTCAATTAATACAAGATAAAATTTTACAACAAATTTAAAATAAACCACAGGCAATAAATATTTACGAGAAGGAATATAGACTTTTTTTCAGTATTGACCTAGTAAGGACCGAGTGATTTCAACTGTCTTTTTTTTCTTTTTGAAATTGAGGGCTCCCTCTGTAGCATCGTCCGATCGCAACATAAAGTGAATAATGAATAAACGACAAATCTTTAAAACTGTTTCTTTAGAAAAAAAAAATGTTACTATCTAGTGGTAGAATATCCCCAATTTCTAGGGAATAGTCATACTGAATGGAAAGGAATCTGGCTATTTTAGCATGGCTAAGGGGTTCAAACAAGATGACAGTTTAAGCCCTTTGCTTTTCACATTACATATGAATTAAATAGCTGCAAAAAGCGAACAGAAAGGACGTTTCTGGGCGAAGGAATCTAATGCCAGTTGTGGTTCAGCTTCTTTTGTATGCAGATGATATTGTTATAATTGCGGATTCCGTGAAGAAATTACAGCAGGCGGTTGATGAATGGAATGAAGAGCTCCGCAGGAAGGGCATGATCATCAGTACAAGCAAGAGCAAGATCCTACAGGTTGGAAGGGTACAGGAACATGCTCAGGTGTACTGCAATGGAGAGTTGATGGAAGTAGTTTCGGATTTCACCTATCATGGCACTGTTATGGGTAGGGCTGGGAAAGTAGATTCAGATATTCTGAACAGGATAAACAAGGCAAACGCTATATACTACCAAATCTGCAATCCTGTGATCTGGAAGAGAGAAGTAAGCAGAGGCGTGAAAGCTGGGTGCTGATGGACAAACTGGTGAGAAAAGTCACTGCTGCAGAAATGAGGTTTCTCCGAAGGATCGCAGGGAAAACGAGGCCTCACTGCATTCACAATAAGAGAATCAGGGAGGAGTTGGGGGTTCCCCCTATGAAGGATATCCTTGAGACTCGGCAGCTTAAATGATTTGGACATGTCAGAATGGAGGATCACAGGTATCCATTGAAGTCTATGGACTATGTCCCCGATGGTAGAAGATCCCGTGGCAGACCGAGAATATCGTACCTCGAATACGTCGAACGTCTGTGAAGATAAAGAAACAAGAATATACGCCAAGCCAGAAATCTTGCAAGTAACAAGGACCACGTTATAGACGCTCCCCTACGCTGAAAGGCACTAAATGGCAATGCAGAAGAAGAAGAAGAAGAAGGTAAGAAAGTCTTCAACAAGCGCACCGCACAAAATATTGTTTTGCCATAAAAATATAAATAATTAATTGAAATCACCGTACGTTGTGGATTTATTTATTTAGCATCACATAATACTGTTGTGCCTAATCGGGCGATGCTCCCCCATAAATGCCCGGGCGCTAAATCTTTCCAATCCTGGATTAACTAGGATATTTATACTTTACACACCACACCGAATCGAGGTGTCCATTTTACGTCACTTCTTAAGGAGGCCATAACCAAGGATTTTTGTTGTCTATAGAAGATTCTTATGCTAACCATTACTCGACGACCCATCATGAATATGTTCTTACAGTAAAACATTTTGTTAGGAGTCTATTCAATGTTTCCTAGGATGTTTAGTAGTATTAAAGAAAATTCTCTTAAAAATCTTAGACTCGTTAGTGAAGATGAACAACCGCATAATAAAAATTATCTGCGATACTTTATTTTGTCCGATTGAATTAATTTGTTTTTTCTCCCATAGCCTAACAACCCCCCCCCCCCTCCAGGAAGCCGCAGAGAGTAGCCGTTCGATTTAAGAGGGATCTGAACGTGCTATAAATGTGCATTAAACTAATTCCGATAGGGCCATTTGACAACGGGTCTTCCCGAGATATTTATAGCCTATTAAACCCCACCTCCCCCCAATTTTACCCCCTCTCATTCTTCCCCCACTCCATTCGATTTCTTTAAAAAGTCCTTCTAACCTCCCCCCCCCCTTCTGTATTCTATGTAGGTTAAATTTTTCAGATCAATTAAATTATTTTGTGAGATTATCAATATATTTTTTTAGTTAATTTATTCATTGAAATTTACAACTATAATATAACAACACAAAAAATAAATGGCAAGAATGATACATGAAGGCATGGATAAAATCAAATACAGAAAATACCCAGAGGTTGTACTCGAAAATAAAATTGATCATCACCCTTACCACAAAAAAAAAAAAAACTGACTGTATACAGATTAAAAAACCGACTTACACATACTACTAAATGGTCATCTATAGTTCGAAATGTTAGTTGAAACTTTCATTTCTTGATGGAATGATTACGGAAATATACAAATTTCCCATAATTACACTCTTTTTTCATACTAAAACACGATTTTTTTTTTTCGAGAATATTAAAAAAGGAAACGAAAGTTGTTGTGACTTAACTCGGGATGACAACTGACTCTGGGGTGACAGAAGCCTAGAAAAAATAGTAACAATGTTAGATCACCGACGATACGACCTTACTGCAGTTTCAAGAAGTACTACACAGACATCCAAACCCATTGATAGAACAAATGGCCAGGACTATCATTCCTGAGGACACAAGGAGGAGACTAAAAAGAACGCGGGTATTAAAGTAATTAAGTTTTTAAATTTGTATGCAATAAGCTACTCTAAATATCAAATGTTTTCCTGGTAAAATCACGTAGTTAATATTTACAAAACTGCTTTTTCCTCGGTTCTTTGAAATGAAACAATAATTTTTTCCATGTAATTTATTCTGTCTGCAGCGGGAGATGGATCATATAGGATCTAGGACCCTCCTGGGGCCCACCCAGCCTCTATAAAATATTATAAAAATAGGTTACCCAAAATAAGGGGGGAAAATCTGGCGGTAGAGCGTGACCTAGGACAAGTCTCCTCCTTGCAAGAACCGTGGTCCATGAAACAGTACAGTCTCTACCATGTACTGAACCCGAGACCCGTTCTCGGGTTTTAGTGGTATAGGTTTTTTCCCATGTACAATTTACCTTTACTCCCCTACTGTTTAAAAATCGGCGACATTGTCCATATCTCTTGTTAGTATAAACATTTTTTAATTTTTTAAAAAAAGAAATTTTAAAACTGGCTGATTATTTTTTTGTTTGTAAATCATTTTTGATCAATAACTAGTAGCACTACAAGCCATGGAGGGTCTGGGGTTGTACAGGAAGGTGATTTTCCTAGATCACGCTCAACCGCCAGATGTTTCCCCATTATTCTAGGTACCCACTTTACAGAGGCTGAGTGAGCCCCAGGAGGGTCCTAGGATCTAGATCTCATAGGGTCCATTTCCGGCTGCTAACAAGTCAAATAAAATTCCGCCAGCGAGCTGGATTTGAACCAGGACCTTCGGCACGGCAGCTTAGCGCTACCACTGAGCCACTCAGCTCACGACTTCTCCTGGAATTCCAGTTGCTAAGAGCATTGGTTGTCCATTGCTGGATATAGCACTGAAAGCATTTCCTAGAATCTAGAATACCAGACAGACCCTCAGATAATCTGAGTTCTGGCCCAGCCATCCGTTAGAGATGACCTACTTAGTAGCGTTAACTCATCTGAGAATATGTTTAATTATTACTAGGTTGTGCATTAAATATTTATTCCCACGTCGTACATGGGAGGAAAAGAAGCTAACATATGATAAGCATAGCCAGTTTCTAAATTTCCTTGCTCGCGCCTAATTTTTAGGAATATGAAATTTAACATTTACAGAACTACACGGCTCATTATCTAAAGAAGCACAGATTTCACAAGCAAAAATCTCAAAAACAAATAATAACATAATTTCAAGCTGCTAATTTTTTGCACCTTTGCATTTTACATAGCGAACCCGAAGGCTCGATGCCGATACCAACAATCTCTGCTTACAAACTTCTGTCCAAGGACCACCACCCAAACGAATCCGCCAGATCACTCCTAACATAATGCTCTCACCTACGCCTCGGTCCACCCCTCAGGCGCTTCCTAACGCACTGCGCTTATTACATTTTTAGGAATTCGTTCTTTACTAAGCCCAAAAACTTTACAACCTTAATCTTCGCAACGCTCTATCTCTTGAATAATATTAACCGAGTGTATGCTTCGAAATTCCACGTTGTGTAATATCCTAAATTCTCCAGTGGTTTCATCCATTTTTGGACTGAATTTATTACACAACACCTTATTTTCGAACACCTTAAGACGTTGCTCATCCTTATGTAGTTTCCGCTTTTTCACCCAACTGTACCAAATAGTTCGCAAACTCAAACACGGATATTTTACTATTTATATTCAAATTCAAAACTATGGTTTAAAAAAAATTATGAAAAAATCTGGGAGTAAAGCGTGGGTGAGGGAATAAAAACTAAGTCAATGGGGGAGGTAGGAAGTGAAAAATATGTGAATGAGAGAATAAAAAAATGGTTTTTGGAAGGTGAAAGACCGCAAAGAGTGAAAGTCGTACCTTAAGCGTTAAGGCTTGGCAGAAAATACAAACAAATTAACTAATCGCCAAACTGAAAGGTGAATTGCGGATGTGTAGAACAAGACGTAGATGGGAGGATTATCTAAATAATAAAGTTGCGAAAAATTGAAGAGTTAATAGTTAAATGTGTTGCTAGCAGCAATAAAGGGTTCCGCTTAGAACCTTCCATTTTACTAAACTTTTATTTTATATTAAATGAGGAATTAACTACAAAAATTAAGTTATAAAAACTCACGTAGCATAAAGCACTAATTATGATAGATTTATAGAAAATTTAATATCTAAATTGACACAATGATTGAAGTCGAGTAGGTAACCTAAGAATGACATTTTGAATATAAAATATTTATTTATTTATATTTATTATTCATTTATACTTTTATAATATTTATAGAAAAATAAAATTTAAATGAATAGCTTTTATTTTTATATATTTATTCATACAAACCTGCCTAATACATTGAAAATCAATTGATGTCTCAGACGGTTGTACATGAAGTAATGACATGACAAGACATTACTTTTTTTTTTTATTGAGAGTTCCCCGAAAGTTGAGGTTTTCTCCAACCAAATTTTAGAGTAACTTTTTTTCGTTTTTAACATTTAACATTCAAATGCGTCCTCTTCATTGAGGCCTTATCCTGCCATGTCTTCCTGGACTTGGTTCATGCATGAAGTTCGTGGTCGTCCTCTTCTTTTTCTTCCTTCAGCACACCAGTGCATTGTCATTTTGGGTATTGTATTACTCTCCATCCTCAGTATAAGTCCAAACCACTCTAATCGCTTTGTTGTAATTTTTTCGAGAATGGTCAAGACATTATTGCAGATCTATAATACAATAATAAATTTAAACAAATCTCCCATCCACAGTTCTTTCATACTTGCCTTTTTGTTGTCGGGGAACTTCGGTAATTACTATTCTTACTTTGAATGTCCAAAATATTTATAATTTAACTGATTGAGCACAACCAAAGACTGAAAATACTAGTATCTTGATAAAATATTAAATCATGGGGCGACCTGTGGTGTAGTGGTTAGCAGAACAACCTACTAAGCCCAAGATTGCGGGTTCGTAGCCCGGCAGGTGGCCTTTGGTTTTGCCGTCCTTCGGAAGGGCCGTTAAACGGGGGTCCCGGGCCAAATTTAGAAGTCCCACTATAGCATTTCCCACAATTGATTAGGCATAGTAGCATAAAGTCACGTTAAATAATAAACAAATTACAAATATTACATCAGTAAAATTTTATTATAAAATAGAAAAAAGATTATTTAAAAATAATTACATGCAGAGTTTATACGTGTTTTTTTTTTTAATTCTTTGACATGTATACCTCTGTTGGTCCCTATCAAACACAGATCAACCAGAATGCAGGTACACAGAAGGGATTAATGGGTAGACATCCGTGTAGTTTACTGAACAAACAACTCGTATGAGGTTATTATGTATTTCATTTAGGATTTGATAATTGCATCGCATTATTTCCTCGCTACTGCTACTGACTGGTACAGCGTTGACTCGAATCCATATCCTCAAAGACCTTTCGGACCCAGCTGCGTACCATATTTACAGACAGAAGACAAACACGAGTGAATCCACAGATCTGTTTGCTCCCTGTAATTGAGTGGGATGTCTCTGTATGCTCAGTCCGCCCTACGCTTCTTCGATATCCGCGAATCTCTTTTTGTCCCTGCGGCCTCTGCCGTACTGTCCAAGGCGATGTAAACAGAAGGAACGCTTTGTTCTTGTATCAAATACTTCTTGTTGCGGTTTCAATTGTCACTCTGAGTAAACTCGCTGTAGGAATGATTCCACCCGAAATTCAGAACCAGATGTTCTATTTAATTTGATCCAAAAGGACAGCCTATAGTAGTCGGAAAAATTATACATTGTAATCAAATTGAAACCTCCTAGAGACACTATTGGGGTGTGGCGGAGTTGGGTAATGAGTGTGAAGAGAGCAGATTAGCTAAGGTGAAGGTTCCAAGTGCGACATATAAAAAAAGTTATCTGTAAACAACATTAAGTTGTTAACATTAACGTTAAGCGTGATCTCGTATAAATCACCAACCTGCACAACCATTTTCCTATTTTAAAAAAGTACAGTTTCTGCCATCTACTGAAACCAAAACCATTAAGGGGTTGTAGTGGTAAGGTAAGGTAAGAACCGCGATGTAAAATTATATGTGATATGTTTCAATATTCATTGAAAAATAATAATAATAAAAATAAATAAATGACCGAGAAGCAATTTGGAAAAAAAAAAGTTGAAAATGGAAGGATTCTAAAGCAGAACACGGAAAAAAAATAGGTTTAGGCTGGTCTGGTCTAAACGTATGAAGGAACATTAAAAGAAGAGAATGAGAAATTGGAACGTGATCCTTTGACGACCAATCAGACGGAGAAAAAAAGAAAATCCTGTGCCACTGTAACTCATGTAGTGGGTCAGGGTCATGGTTACATGGGAGACACTGTACTGTTTCTAAATCAACGGTTGTGCAGAAAAGTGATTAGGGAGATATCACAATCAATCTGGGTTTTTTTTTCCAATAAAGGGTAACCCACAGAGGTCAAAAGAATAAATAATAAAGAGATGTTCAGAAACAGTGAGCCTTGCAAAATATTGTGCTAGGTAGATTTACGATTCCATTCGACCAAAAAAAAAAATCACAGAGATCACTACAATGTATGAGATTTTCGGTCCAGTACTTGGTAGAGACTGTACAGTTTCCGAAATCTCACTTAACCGCCAGGTTTTCCCCAAATTATAGGTACACTCTTTACAGATGCGTGGTGAGCGCTAGGAGAGTATTAATCCCACAGTTCTATTGGTAGCAGTTTGGTAATTAAATAATGAACTGCTACATTCGATTCGAACCCGCAACCGTTTGATATAATATAATTAAAACTATGTAGAGTATTTAAAATTTCTAATAAATATTTTAACACACAAAATGTATATACATGGTAATAATATCTCAGTTTGCTAAATAAAAGGAAAGAAAAATATTAATACAGCTTTGAGCGGTTGACGGCTCAAACGGAGGAAGAAAAATCCGCTTTGAGAAGTTTCCGTGAGAACAACTTCAACTATATTAAGAGATATAAATCTGCTTTTAGTTACTTTCAACCTCCTTATTTTTTTCTTTTCAGGCACTGTTGCTTCCTCTGGAATGTTTACTCATTTCTATATCAGAGGGAAAAATTTATACTGGAATAAATTTAATATATTTTTTATATAATGTTTATATTTAGAATTTTTAGGAAATATTTTCATCTTAAACATTAAGTACTCAAAATGTCTCAATGCTTCGTAAAATCGTACAGATACTTCTTCCTCAAAAAGATTTAAAATCGAGGAAATACTGCACTTGTATTAAGATCTAAATTTATTGCTCATACAAATTTAAAGGTAGGTACCTTTTTTTGGTCATCAACCGAAATATGGTATTAAAGAGATGTCAGTGATATTTTCTTATTAAAACAGTCTTTTAGTAAATAATAAGAAATATTTTATTAAGAAAATAATTACAAACATAGTTGCTTGAACTTTTTTTATCGATTCATTTATGAACTTTCTCAAAGATATCGATTTAAAATTTATTTCATATATTATTCATTATTATCGGAACTAAAGTGGGCCACTTGAAATTTTCAATTTCATATATTTATCTGGATTAGATTGGTTGTAGTGATACTTTTTTTTTTAATTTTTTTTTTCTACTATCCAAAATATATCTATATATATATATATATATCCTGTAAGGCTGCTTGTTCGGGCTAATCTCCGACCGATTCTAATGAAATTTCGCACAGATATGCAACATAGTCCAACTTAAAATATAGGCTATGCTTTATTTCGATTTATGACCGGGATATTTTTTTCCGAAAATTATATTTTTTTCTAACATGCTGGATTTCTGATATGTTGCCAGGGCATGTCTGAGTTATTTCAGTTTTTGGCCAGTATCTCCTAATCGGTGCGTTTTTGGAAAAAAAAACCTGTGGAACCTTTGTTAAAGTAGATTAAATTTTCTACAATTTGGCCCCAAATGCAGCTTAGTTGGTCAAACAGATCGTCAGTTAAGTTCCAATATACTAATTGTTAACCGGAATCTTAGCTCTATCTAATATATAAAATTGTCGTGTCACAGTGTTTGTAACAAAACTCCTCCGAAACGACTTGACCGATTTTTATGAAATTTATTGTGTATATTCAGTAGGTCTGAGA
Source organism: Troilus luridus (assembly GCA_964056705.1). Classification (NCBI taxonomy): domain Eukaryota; kingdom Metazoa; phylum Arthropoda; class Insecta; order Hemiptera; family Pentatomidae; genus Troilus; species Troilus luridus. The sequence goes on along the minus strand of OZ057417.1, from coordinate 37,289,647 downwards.
ATAGGATGTAAACTATTTTTCATACCCCTAAGTTAATTAATAATTATTATATACTATAGTTTGATATAAGATGAATAAAATGTGAAATCAAAAATCTATTATATTCATTTTTTCATTCATTCATTATTTCTTTAAAATTCAAATTTTAACTAATATTTTTATGACTATTATGACAGCCACACCAACGCGTGGCCGGGTCTGCTAGTATAATATAATCATCCACATCCATAATATACACCTTTTTTAAAATACAACAAAAGCTGTATTACTACAACCTGTGAAAGGTGTTGGATTCAGGACATGGTAGAGACAATACTGGTTCTAGGGTTGTCCGAGGACAACGCTTAATTTGCCTGCTATTAAACTCAAATGTCTGGTTTTTCTCCTCTTTTAATGCTGGGTAAACCCCAGGAGGGTCTGCAGATCCCACAAGGTGGTAAAAGGATGTGAGATTTAATAATTCATCTGCATATACAGTCTTGAAATCTCCTCTACCTAAAAACACTCTCTTTTATTCCTTATATTCTACCTTCCACTTTTCTTGAACATGGGGAATGTTTGTCTTCTTTTATTGCCCAGAAATAGTTTTGGGTAGATGCCTCTTAATGTGTTTTATTAAAATTACATTAATTAAATTATCCCTTAACCTGTACCACTATAACCCATGAAGGGTTTGGGGTTCAGTACGGTTAACGGTTAACAGGGAGGTGCTTTGTCCTAGATCACATACAACCGCCCTTATTTTGGTTACCCACGATATAGATCCTGGTTGAGCCCCAGGAGGGTCTGCAGATCCCATAGGGCCCATCTCCGGCAGCTAAAATATTAAATAAAAGTCTTGCCAGCTATACCACTAAACCACTCCGCTCCTCCAATATATCCCTTAATGGATTCACATTTAAATTAAGACCTTTTTGGACAAGCCAATATTTAGTTCTCTCAGTGGAATTCTTAAAGTTATATTTGCCTTAGTTCATTATATTGGTAGCTGCCTACTTAGTTGACTTATTATTTATTTTATTGTTTACAGTCCTTTCATCATGTATTATGATTAGTTCATCAGCTTATTAGCATTTGATAAAATTCAGCAAAGTAGTGTTTTTTATTTGGTTGATACCTGCATACACTCTCTTTCTCTCTCTCTCTCTCTCTGACGGCGCTATGGCCCATGAAAGACCCTGACCTCCTCAACAATTCTCCTCCACTCAGAACGATCCTCTATAGCTATATTCCATTTTCTCACTCCCAGAAGCTGTAGGTCAGCCTCGACATCTTGGATTCACCGTAGTCTGGGTCTACTTCTTCCTCTTATACTGTCCGGGCGTCCCTTTATTATCTTCCTTGGTATTCTTTTCTGATCCATTCGATGCAAATGACCCAACCATCTTATTCCTACATATATAGGATACACCTTTCATTTATTTTTTTACTAACTACTATTCACTTATTATTAATAAGTGGTACATCATACATTAATATTAGAGGTAATATTAATGTATGATATACTGCAACTCATGTTTTGTTCCGGACTAGGCCAACTCCTCAGTTCTTCGAGGACCTCATATATCCTTCTATGGCCGTGAGGGTCTGGAGGAAACACAGCTAGGCCTGGAGTTCCGGGTGGAGCGAAGACACTTCAGGCTGGGAGATCTCAAGCTCAAGTGCTTGGCGAGCATAGCCACCGTCTACTGGGTCTCCAACGAGGAGAGTGTGGAAGGTGAGAGGCCTCCGAGGCCGCCCGTCATGGAAGTGAAGGAGATCCAACAGCCCTCGAAGGCAGGCATGGTCCAAGGTTAGTAAGAGCTACTTCTAACTTTTTTGCAAGTCCAAAGAATCGCAACGAAGTAATAAGTTCAGTCTCATTGTTTCATGTTCTTCCATCTTTGTTTCCTATAGTTCTAACGTCCACGACCTCCCCATTCCTTAAATATTTCGCAAAGGAGTTACTGTGATATCCTAATGTTAAGAAATAGATAAAATCTCAACTCCTGTAAATGTTAATTAAGTTTAAAGAGCTTCCTTCCCCTTGTTTCGCATCCTCTTTCACAAATTTCGTTTTTCACGTAGCCAAGACTGTTAGTCCGCAGTGTTTTACAGTAGAATTATTTCTATTAATCCACTGCTTTTTTTTTCTTACCGCCTTGGTTTGTTCTTGAACAAAATACCTAACATAGAAAATGCATCCAAATTAAAAATATATGACTGACGTGACGTTATCACATATTTTGGACTACATATGTTCACTTGACTTACGAAACGAACGACTAATCGACAACACTATACTAACACCTATTCGGAAATATGGGACACACCTTTGGAGTTAAGCAAAACACGCCCATATAAGTAAGATACAAACCAAAGAATCTAACATTCAAATTTTCAATATTCACCTCAAATACACAACATTTCACTCATCAAAACATCTACAAAATCCCCTCGTTTTTCTCTTTCAAAATCTCCGTTACCTCGACTTCCTGTGAAAAGATTAAAAAGGCAATATCCTAGAGACCTTCTCAGAAAAGATTAATCAGTTACAAAGTGTTTATCTCTAATTATAAATGATGAATCCAAAACGATTTATTAGATAGGGAATATCTTACTAATGACAGCTATTCAACAACAATTGTATACCCATACTCCCTTCTTCATGCGAAGTAGTACACACAACACATGTACACGTGTACAATAAATGTACACACACATGAATATTATGTTTTCACCTATACTACGTCACACTAAGTAGTAAGTTGCCCTAAATTCTTTCTCCGATATAAACCACTTTTATATCAATTGTCATCAAGTTGTGGAGGGGTGTCTTGTCAAGATCTGATCCGACCTACGTTTCACAGATGACTTGTCTTCTCATCTGAGTCTTTTCCTCTCATTATATGGAAACAAGTTCACCCTCTTTGTTCTGCTGAAATTGCTGAGAATTCCGACAACTTTATTCGGAAGTTCTCTCACTTTATCACTTCCACTCCCACCTGGAATTAGCTCACCACGACTTTTCTTAAAACCAAATCGACACTGAAAAATGAAACTGACAAATGGTACGATAATGTACCTGTTGGAAGAAATACAATAAATGGATGGACTAAATCCACAATTGGCTTGAATGTAAAGAAAAAAAAGATAACAAATCACTCGAATAGATCAACTGCTGTTAGTGAATTGGCAAAAAGTGGTGTAGAAAAACAACAATTGCTGAAAATGACTGGTCATAACAATCAAAATTCTATAAAATCATACTTAAATCTCGTTCAAGAACACCACAACATGATAAATATTATTCGTGGTAATATATCTTCTATAGTAGAGAACAGCAACGAATCTAATTTTAAGTTAAATTTTAATAATTGTACTTTCACTACCTGTACTTTTAATAAATAAATAAATGTTTCGTTGTGTTGGGTTATAAATTTTGTTTTCAAAACTTTTTCCGCCGAATATCCCTCGGACATTAGCAAATGCCTCATAATTGTATGAAACATACAAATACCATGGCTCACCCGGCCTATTTAAAGCTGGTGTTCTCCTTGATAGTCGTTAAAAACAGAAGTTAGAGCGTGAGCTCGGAAAAATCATCTCCTTGCACAACAGTTGTTTGTACTTGAAGCAGTAGATTGATATATTTCAAAATTATTTTATAATTTCCAGCCTTTTGCTTTATTTTGTGGTCCTAATATTTTCCTTACTATTCGCCTGTCTAATATTTTATGCTTATTTAAATTATAGTTAAATGTCAAATATTAGCTGGCATTTTGCTGTATAGTCACTAATGTATTGTAATGTCTTATTTTTGCTGGTATTTATTTTATTATATTATTCAATTAAATTGTTGATAATTACACTTTAATTATTTGTTCCTCTATCTTTACAAGCTTATCTTTTAAGAAGTTTCTCTATACTAGTACATTTGTTTCTTGGTAACTTTAAATAAAGTTTTATTTTTTATATAAAATATTTTATTTTATTTTTTTAGTAAATTTCAACAGTGGCTCATTGAGAAAAGAAATCAACCAGATTTTGACATTGCTCTCGATGGCGTTGCTCATGGCGAGGTAACTTCAGGAACGTAAGATGATAAGTTGAGATCAATAAAAACACTTTAAATTAAGTTCGACTTAATTCAACTTCAAGTTACCGGCTTAACTAAGTCATTGAAATATATTTTCATTAATTGTGATATTTTCTGTTATTTTTATTTAATTTTTTTTTAATTTAAAAAAAAGTTATACGTTGATGACTGTTCTTGTATATTTAATTTTATATATATGAAAATTCTATAAAAGGCAATAAGTTTTGTTTTATGTAATTAATTGTACAAAGTTTTATCAATTATTTTTTTATCAATTTCTAATGTAGTCTCGCCTCTAAGTACCCTTTTATTAATATATTATATATTATATATATTGTATTTTATTGTATATTACATAAAAACTTTTATATCTTTCTTCAAAGCATTCAATGATAATAAAATTAGAACTGTGAAAATATTTCATAAGTGAATAATAACTTTTATGTAATTTTAACATGTATTGATAAGTGTAGGTATTTATCTTAAAAAAGTCTTTTTGAATTGTTCATGATAATTAATTATTATTATATTTATAATAAAATAACTTCTTTTTAATTAACAGTGCTATTATTTTTATATTAACCTGATATTCGTTAAATTACAATAACAGAAGCAGAAGACGTGTGTAAGAAGAGAAATTCGATAGTATTTTTTATTCTGCAGTAGAATATTTTAAAGATTTATTATTTTTAAATTAAACAAAATGTAACGTAACACTCTTGAGTTATAAAAAAGTTTTATTTGAAGTTCTGAAACTTCAGTTCTGAGAAACAAGTTGTTTTTAAAGTTGAGCCATAAAAATTTGGTTCCTTGCTTTAATAAATACTATAAAATCTTTTTCTGCTCCATATATTTCAATATATATATTTTTATTAATATAAAAATCCGGGAAGAGAAAAAATGACATGATGAGCAAAATACGGTTATAGCAGTAGTTTTTTTGGAAAAACTGTGGCCAAATGTGATAAATTTTACTTCCAAAATTTTACAACTTACACTCGATTTCATCTGGCAGTCATATACAATTGAAAAAAAAAAATGTGTTTCTGAGGACGATCGTCAAATTAAAAGTGTGCGGCAACGTGTTAATTTAACAGCACTTTATACTTCAATAACAAATCGGACGATACTACAGTAGGAGTCCTAATTTTTTCGATTTAGGTATAATTAGGATAGGGTTCTTTGACAAGTACCTGGCACAGGCTTGAGTCCTTTACGTAACCTCCGAAGGACGGCATAACTAAACATTTTTTTACTCCCTTTAAAAATACTAAGGCAACCTGCCGGGCTGCGAACCCGCGACCTTGGGAAAGAAGGCTATGTTAATAACTACACCACAGGTGACCACTTTGATCATTCATTTTAAGTCGTGTCTTTAAAAAATCCCAAGCCCACCTGCTGGCGTTTAATTTATTTTTTTAATCTCATCAATTTATTTAATTTTCTTCTATTCCAAACATGATTAATTAATAACTACTGAGTCGTTACAACATAAAAATAATTATAATTTTCTATTTATACCATTAAGGAATCAGGTGTAAACAAATTACAACACTGATGGCTCCTCATCCAACTAAGGCACCCATGCCTCAATGAACCCTTTCTCCTTTCCGCATAAAGGAGAGAAAAGGAAAAAAAAGAAAACGTGAAGGCTTGAAAATGAAAAGCTCTGGAAGGAGGAAAAAGTAGCGAAGAAGAGGAGAAGGTAAAACAGAATATTAAAAGGAGACTGAAAGACAGAAAGGCTTAGAGAAGTGAATAATAGATGAGGCGACTCTATCAGGCACAGGTCTATAAGGTCTAGTCCCTGTCCGTTCCAACCAACTCACTCCAAGTTATCCCACCCTTTTCCACTTTATACTATACCTATAATTCTTGCTCCTATGGTAAAGTGATCTCCCCTACAGAGAGTATAAAGCCTAAGATACTTTATAAATTATACAACTTTAAAAAAAAAATGGTGGGAGCAGTATGGTTCATTAAGTAGACAGCTGTTAGAGACACGGTTTTGTGATCAATTATTTATTCTAAATCAACTGTTGTGCAGGTGCCCACGAATCAACCTCCCAGGCTCTTTCTGTCCCTTTTAAAGAGGACGAGTGATCTTCAGGAGAGCCTCCTCAACTCACAGCGTCCATCCAAATGCGCTAAAAGAATAATAAGTTCTGTGATGGCCGATTTCGATTTATTTATACAGTCCTGTAGCACAGCGCTCAACATACCGAGCTACCCCGCTTTCAATGGTTTTGCAAGCATTTGGCTAAGATTACGCTCGACCACCAGCGATGTCGTGGCTCAGACACTCCTAGAGCTCACCCAGCCTCTACAAAATGGGCACCCCCTTATTTGGTTGTGGTAGAGCGCGATCTCAATCTAACCACCCCCTTGCAAAACCGATGGTTCATAATTAAACCTGGTAATTGGTTCCTAATTAGTATTAAACCAACAACCTTCATTGGTTTCTGGTGATTCAAATAATTTTTTTTTTAATATCACTACAACTCTTGGATGGCCTTGGTTATAGTACATAAAAGAGACTGAAAGTTTCAAAACAACGGTTGTGCAGAGAAGTGAGGCCGCCCAGGAGTTTCGCCAATTGAACTACCCTGGTTACAAAGGCAAAGTGAACCATATAATAGTCCATAAGAGATGAATGTCCCGGGTTCGAAACTATTTATGGGAGATAAATGTTTTATCATTTTAGTAGCCATGTATATACCCCGTGGGATCGGGACCTTCCTCGGGCTCATCTAGCCGCTATCTTTACACAGCATCATACCGAATCGATACAATAGTAAACCGAATACAATAATCTTTTAAAAAAATACATAAATTCGGTCAAAAGTGGAAACTAAAAATCAATCCAACAAAATCGGCCACCAAGGACCAATGAAAATATTCGTGTATGTAGGGATTCGTAATATGTAGGATTGATGTTTTTTTTCGCATTTATGTTTTAAATTATGCCTTTAAAATATAATAAGCTGTAATTTTTATTCTCATAGAATACTTGCCATAACAATAACGAATTGGTTGTATTAAGTAAGCTTATTATTATCCATAAGGTCTTAATGTTAGATGTAAGCTCTATTATCTTTGTTATACTGAGAATGATTTTTATCAAATCTTAAAAAAGAAATTTTACACAATAGCAACTAGATAAAATCATCAACAAGATTCCAAGGAATTAAAAAAAAAGAAGAAAAATTATTCCATTCGGATGCAATGAATATTTAAGAAGACCAATTTTATTTTCGCCCCCCCCCCCAAACTCAACAATTTCTCCCAAACTCAACCCCTCCTTACAATTTACCTCATTCCACAACTTTCTAATTAATTTTCATTTTTCCTCGAGGCTGTAGTGGCCATGAGATTAAACCCTTCAGCAATATCTTCTCTTCTCTCTATTTTTATTTTTATTTATTTCACCATCCTTAGCTGGAGGAAAAATTTCTACTCATTAAAACTATATCCGTCAGAAATGTAATTGTTAAAAGATAGTTAACATTTTTTATTGATTACTTGATAAGATATTCGGCTGAGAGAAACAATAACAAAACAGGAAAAAATCACAAAAATCCGTAGTCTTTATTTTCTAAAAAATTAAAAAAACCTGTACCACTACAACCCTTGAAGGGTATGGGGTTCAGTACATGGTAGAATCTGTACTGTTTCATGGACAACGGTTCTGCAAGGAGGTGACTTGTCCTAAGTCACGCTCAACCGCCAGATATTTCCCCCTTATTTTGGGTACCCTATTTTTATCATATTTTATAGAGGCTGGGTGGGCCCCAAGAGGGCCCTAGATCCTATATGATCCATCTCCCGCTGCAAACAGACAAAATAAAAGTCATTGCCTGCAGCGGGATTTTAACCAGGATTTCCGGCATGGCAACTCAGTGCTCTACCACTGAGCCACTCCGCTCCCTCTTAATTTTCTAAAATACTAGGGAAAAACAACCAGCCAACGTTCCGCTAATTCAGGCAACATCAAAAGAAGAGTGAATTCACATCAAAGAAGACGAATTGCAGCACATCTCACATCAACATACCAAATAGACTCATCAAACAGAGACAGCAAACTTACTCCAAGGCGTCCAAAAAACAAATCTGCCTGAACGACTGGTGAAACGACTTGTTAGTTATTCCAGTATTTTAGAGGCTTAAGGCTTTGCTTTTGGGGAATTTTTCCTAAAATATTCTAACTAATAATTTATGTCACTTTTTGCTTATTTTATTGATAATAATAATTTTAATGATTATGATCATTATGACTGTATTTTAAATCAAATACTATCAAATCGATTTTATATTTATATTATATGAGTCCGGGGGAGTGGAGTGGAATAGTCTTAGAACGCCGAATTGACGTCCCGATCGACCTGGTTTCAAATCCCGCTGCTGGCAGACTTTTATTTAATCACTAAGGGGTTGGAGAATGAACCAATGGGATCTAGGACCCTCCTGGGGCTCACCCAGCCTCTATAAAGTTGATACCCAAAATTAGCTGGAAAACCTAGCGGTCGAGTGAGATCTAGGACAAATCACCTCCTGCACAAACGTTGTCCAAGAAACATTACGGTCTCTACCATGTACTGAACCCAAGACTCTCCATGGGTTGTCGAGTTTTTTGTTTGTTTTTTATATGAGCCCAACTATAATTGTGTAATAATGTTATCAAATATTTTACTATTTAGACCTATTCAGTTAGAAGATCGTTTCTATATTGTGTTTCATTATAGGGTGTTGATTATGAAAATTTTGAAACCTCGTGCTCGATAATAATTTTATTTGAACATTGTTCTCATCATTGATATCCAAATTAAGTTTAATGTAAATATTCATCGTTATATCAACGGAGATGATGAGGTAGATTTTATGATGCCATTCACCAGAGGTGTAGTGGTAAGCAAAACAACCTCCAAAGCCCTAGGTAGGTAGGCTTAGCAGCCCGGCAGGTGGCCGTATGATTTATAAAAGGGAATAAAAGATCCTTCTTTATGCCGTCCTTCAAAAGGGGCGTAAAATGGTGCTCCCGATTCTGCGCGATGTACTCATTAGGTACCCTATCCTTATTAAAAATCCCTATACCTGAATAGACAAAATTTAGGATTCTCACTGTTGCATCATTGTCCGATTAGCAACAGTAGCCTAAAAGGAAGTTAAATAAAAATCAAAAAAACATTATTCCATAAGGAAAACAGATTGGAAGGAATATTATTATTTTTAAATAAAAATTCTACTAAAAAGTTGAGATTTTTAAAAATTTTATCTAGTGAAATTGACAACTGAATTATAAAAATACAACAAGCAAATGTTTTTAATTAAATATAATGAATTGACTGGAAGGTAAGTATAGAAAATATCTTTAAAAAATGATTGGCCCTAATTATTGTACTATAAATATTGTAATTGCTAAGTTTTATCGCGGTTATTGTAAATCAGTCAACAATTGGAATCAATGCGCACGCAAGAGAAAAGATATTAACCTTATAAACAAGATGAGAATCTTTTTTAAGAAAAAAAAATCTGAAAGAAAAAAGCCTTTTAATAAACGGAACCTAGAGCTCAATTTGAGAGTTGAAAAAAAGTTTTCATTTTGCCTTGTGCCTTTCTAAGATTGGGGATGCAATGCACACAAAAAAAACCTTATTCCCAAACGGTTACTTGTTTTTCTTTTTTCATCTTCTTTTAACTTTTTGTCTCCTCTTCCTCTTTTTTTCCGCCGGTCTTTCTTCTTTTCTTCTTCAGAGACTCCTTCCTGGCTATTAATATGGGTTAAGGAAAACGAAGAAAGAAAAAGGATGAAATGCAGAGGATAAAAAATGAGGGTAGTACTTAACAATATTGGAAAGTTGTGAAGAGGAAAAAGTCACCGACACATTTTGCTAAGTAGTGGCTTAAAATTGGATAACACATTATCCTTAACGACCCTAGGGATGGGAAATTTCTCTAGCGGCTTAATTCTTAATTTTTTCATCTGGAAAATGCTCTTTTCTATTTTGGTCAGAACATATTGATTACTCGAATGAAATAAATAAAAAATCGACATAACATAATTTACACTTATCTATGTTATCATAATCATCGTCATCATGTGAGGAGGAATTCTGTACAGCCTTCTCCAGCTTTATTTTGTTTTAGTTGTTTTTTGGAAGTTGTCCGGCTGTATATTTTCCGCTACTTGTGAGGGTTGAAGATTTGAATGGGCAGGGTATCGGTCTGTCCTAGATCAGTCCGGGAGGCTGCTCCTAAGAGTAACCGATCTTACCCCCTCCTGTTAGGAGGAAACACCTAGGGAAGGTTGCCCTATGGTGAGTACTGTAAATGACCTTGTGTTAAGAATATATCTTTAGTTTACTGTTACGGTGTGTATGCATGGTGTACTGAACTGCGGTAACCCGTGGGGGCGTTTTTCCCCACCTAACTGCATGCGACAATTACCCCTTGCGGCTTCTATGTAAGCTTATCGATAAACAATATCGATCTTAATTTGTTTGTTTTATTTAACGTCAATTTATGCTGCTATGGCTCATCGGACCATGCTACAGTGGGTGCTCTAAATTTCGCCTTTCCGGGTTTAATTAGGATAGGTATCTTTAACGACTACAAATACCGCACAGTATCGAGACCGCCACTTTACGTCCATTCCGAAAGACGGCATAACCTAGGATTTTTTAACCAAGGCCATCCTTTTTTAACCTAAGGAATAGGTTATTATGCTAACCTCTATACTACAGGTGATCCCAGTTTAATGATTTTAAAATATATAGCTTCATAATTTTTTCAACCAATTTCATAATTTTTTCAACAAAATCCATAATTTTTTCAACAAAATCCATATTTTTTTCAACCAAATTCATAATTTTTTCAACCAATTTCATAATTACCAATCAAATTCATAATTTTTTCAACCAATGTCATAATTTTAACAATCAAATTCATAATTTTTTCAACCGATTTCATAATTTGTTCTTTCATCTTTGTCGCGGCGTGATTGTCAGGAAATCATATAACATATATTTGGATATAATACATATATATGGAAACAGATTTGGATGTATTAAATTATTACACATTCTAACGATATAATTATAAGGAGGTACTTATTAGGATTACCTCTTCCAAGTTCTGTATTCGTATACAAAAATCCAGCTTTCATAATCTAGAGCGTATTGTTTTCTTTGCTTAATGGCCAACTCCGAGTTCATACGGTCAAGCTCTTTTGCAGCGCGTTTTAACGTCATTTTCAACTGAAATAGTCCTCTATATATGAATTGTGGAGATCGAAACATTAATGTTTCGCTGGGACAGTTTCTCTTCTATTTCTTGTAAGGTAAATGCTGCGTTTTCTTCAATTATTTCCTCAATCGCAGCAAGAGTTTTGGGTATCAAACTTATACGATGGGTACCACCACTTTTTTTAGTGTTATATGATTTACTGACAACCACACCGCGACATCTTACAAATTATGAAATCGGTTGAAAAAATTATGATTTTGATTGGTAAAATTATGAATTTGATTGGTAAAATTATGAACTTGGTTGAAATAATTATGAAATTCACTGAAAAAACTATAAACGTTCGCTTCGTTCTATAATACTTCTAACTAAACATCAGCATGGTTCATACCAGCGAAACATTTATTTTTAAGTTTATGAAAAGTAACAACTACAAATGTTAAACTATTACTTTTTGGCTAAATATGGTAGAAAAAAATTATTATCGAATTATCAAAACAATTTTGAAAAAAACACATAAATTGATTTTATAGATTTTTGTTAAGCGCTTTGAGACATGCCTGCTGGAGGAAAACAGGTATATATTAGAAGTCCATAAGAGTACTCTCAATTCGGTTTTAAATTTCTACCTGAAGATTCCCGAGTTATCGGTAATATAGCGAATCTTACGAAAAAAATAAAATTAAAATAAGGTCCTATAACCTTAGAAGGGTCATTTTTTAAAAAAATGTTTAATTTCAAAAAATATATAATGTTACACCTGTTACAGGAACTAGCGTTATTCATTATTAAGAGATTTCGTTTTTTATTAAAAGAAAATGTCATTCAACTTACAATTATTTTTTTTAAGTTAGAAGCAAGAGAGTCACAATATTAAACACTAAAGCATATCACAACGCAAAAGACGATTAAATTAAATGTTAAATGTAATTACATTATACTCTAAGACATAATAGCTTATAAATGAATACTTGTCTTGTTATTCTAAAGGGACTTGTACCAGAATAAGTAAAGACTTCATTATTATTATTATTAAATTAGCCTCAAGGATAATAAACATTTTAATGGTAACAATGTTACAGAGTATAAAAAAAACATACTTGTTTTTAAAGGATAGTCCAAGAACACAACTACAAGCATCTGTTCAATTAAAAAATACTAATAGAAGTTAAACATTACACTTACTTGGTGAGGTCTAGTTTGAGTCTACTCTTTCCGCCATTTCACTGAATCAGTGTTGCCACGGAATCAATAACTAATATGATGTAACTAAATAATAAAACAAATGTTTTTCTTATAGGAAATTAGGAATTATATACTTAATCTTGAAGTAGTATAAAAGTTAGTTTTGCAACTTTCGAATACTAGTATCTTTATATCAGTGGTTCCCAACCTGGGAGGCGTGTTTACAACTCAGGGGGGGGGGGCGCGAGACTAGTCGAAAATGAAAAATTCTGACTTAATTTTAGTAATTTATCTCTTACCAGTACTCTTGAACTGAAACATAACATGTTGTATCTTGTGACAGTGTTAACTAAATGTTTTGTTTTCAATGTAATACTTATTGATCTTTCCACAATCCCATACAATCATTCTGTGAGGGAGGGGGCGTAGTAGGAATTTTATTTGAACAAGACGGGTGTGGTACAAAAAAGATTGGGAACCACTGCTCTATATATATATCCCAAAAGAGAAGTGATGACCAGTAAAATTTAAAAGAAAATTATTCAGCATTACAACACAGTTAAAAAATTGTAGGACAGTCACTAACAGACACAATTTTCCTATCAGTTAAAGCAGCTTTTCTCACCAATCATCTAAGAGCTTTCTGAGTAAATGATATTTATACCTCAGATATGTAGTTTATTCAGAAAGTTTAGTTATTTGGAAATATGCACTATTAAGGGAGAAATAAAGGTGACTAGATGAGGGACAGTGAAAGTGAAAGCTTTTTTGAAAATGACTCAGGAAATTTTTTGTCAATTCATTACATTATTGATACATCCAAAATGTTGATAGGATTTATTTTGATACAAAATAATATAAAGCTGAACTTTTATATAATTTTTATATTATACTTACATTTATACTTTATTCAGCAGAATTTATTTAATTTACATACTATTATTATAACATATAATTCAATGGGCCCTGTATATTGAAATCAAATTTAATTATTTGATTTTAAGAAATTGAATCATTGAAGTGTGAAAAATTACTATTTTTTTTTAACAGCTTAAAATAATGGAATAACTAATAAATTTAAAGGAAAATTAATAATTCAGCCAGTCTATATTTAGACGGCTGCTCAAGATAAATCTACTGGTTAGAAATAAGGGAATATAATTTTTATGAAATACAAAAAAAAAATACAGACTCCTTTATTTGTCTTTTGCAAAAAAAAAAAAAATTCATGAAATAATTATCTATATAACAAATGATATAAATGGTTTTTATATGTTTAAAGTAATTTTGTAGTTCTACCTCCTATATTTCGTGAGCCCATTCTGAAATATCATCTAAAAAGTTATGAGAACAATTATATAATCTAGAACAATCTTTTAAATTTCTTCCTTTTTGTTCAGCTTCTTCTTCTTCAGTCAATCCTTCGCTATCAGAACTTGATGGCCTGTATAGAACACAAGCGAAGAAAAATGTATTTACAATAAGCAAATAATAATGTCAATACTGAATTTATGATATTTCAGAATAATACGTATAAGTAATTAATTTAGAATAAATCACGGAAATTTAGTCAAAATCACTTTTGGTTCCAATGATTTTATTTTTCATAAAAAATTTAATTTTATCATCTGTTTCCATATGAAATCAATCTGCAGCCCAGTAAATAAGTTGTTAAGTCTGACTTTGTCCAGAACGAGTTAATTGTAGTGACGGAAGTGGAGTTATGTCATTCTCATAGTCTATGTCTTGAAGCAATAACTCCATTTCAAGCCAAGGCCTGACTCAGCCACTTATAGAATATGAGAATGACATGATTCTGCTTTCTTTAGTCAAAACAATTAACTCATTTTGGAAAAAATTGGACTTAACCACTTATTACAACTTAACCACTTACTATAGAGCTGCAGAAATATTCTATGGATTTATTTTTTTTCTTTAAAAATATTTACACAAACAGATATGTAACATTGTTAATATTCTTTCTTTATACATATATTCTTAAAAAACTAATTGAGGAAAATATTCTAGGATGGTTTGGAAATGATCTAAGAGTGGAATAAAACAGGCTGACCAAGATAACATACAAGGCTAAGGTTGATAAAAGAAGTTCTAGAGGAAGATTCGGAAATACCTGGGAACGCGTTAAGGAAATCTTCGTGAAGAGAAACCTGGAATGGTATAAGAGAAATGGCAGATGATCATACAGTGTGGTCTGAGCTGTATATGAGACTATGATGATGACATATATTCTTATTTATTATTTTATCCGTCAAATAGAACGGAAGATCCCATAGCTTCTGAAGCCAGGATTCTGCTTGGTATCCGAAATTGGAAGGCAGCGTCTAGAAAACTGGCAGTCGATACTGGAGCAGGCCTAGTCTCAACTTGAGATCTAGCGCCAATAAATAATGATAATAATATACTTGACCCCAAATAATAGATATTACAATCTGGTTGGACAGATTTTACTTTATTTTATTTGTTTAATTAAACTATACTATTCTTTTATTTATAATAATATATTCTAAATAATATTAATATAAATAAGAAGTGTTATAAACAATACTCACATCAACATCACATGGATGAAGTGCCCAATCAGACCATTGTGAGAGATAGGTGATCTTCCGACTTCACATATAGTGTTCAACAAACAGTCTCTTCCATTGTTACTGAAACTATCAACAAAAGACAATTAAAAAATTAAAAAATATAACAACAATGCTATTATTGTGAAAAATAATTACTGTAAGTATTTATTTTGATAACATAAAAGATGAAAACCTTCTAGTTTTTAAATGTGAGATAAATATTTACCCAAAATTATTTTTTTTATATTATTAAATCTCTTTGTTATGTCAAAAAGTGTTTAGTCGTGTAATATTTTATCTGAGTAGCCTAGCAACTAATCAAGGAACTCCTTTTTGTTTCGTCTTTTGCCATGCTCGATCAGTTAAATCATTCGAATAAAAATACGTTTTTAACATCAAATTTATAAATTAAAATCGTAATTATTACATTAATATCAAAAATATTTAATATTATACTGATGTGTCAATGTTGATTAAACAAGATAAATTGAATTGGTAAGAACAACTATTTTATTTATTCAAGAACAGACAAGTATTAGATTTAAATTGTTCATAAAAAATATTAATAATAATTTTAATTTTGATAATTACCCGTTCATGTGTTTCTGCAACAATTTATATAAATAAGTTCTATTGAAAGATTCAAAGAAACTTCTATCTAAAGTAGGCGGTGTTAAATCATATTGTGAAATATTTGTCGGAAGATTATAATTCGCTTCAAAATAATATGAAAAAAGCACATCTCTTTCTGGAAGTTCCAGTGGAACCGCAAATGCTAAAAACATCTACAAAAAAAAAATATATATATACACACATTATTTGTTGGTAAAAAATAAACTTGTAATGTTTATATGCAATAAAAAAAAAAAATGATTACTTACACCAATAGCACTTCCATAAGTATAGGTAAGATATCTCTTATCCCGAGAAACTAATTGGAACTGTTCATCGAGGGTTTTTCCAAAAATTAAATCTAAGTTTAGCCCAATGCTAAAACAATTTTGATTAATATGTATTCATTATTTTATCATATATATATTTCTTACTGTAAATCCTATTGTCTTACCAGAAGAAACCAAGCTTGAAGTTCATGTTTGTTGAACTAATCAGCGACAAGTGACTAATGAGAGAGGCAACTAACGGAAACATTTCCTCCACTCCTAGTATTGTGTTTCAACACAAGTGCGCAAGTAAGTTCAATGGTCTGCTTAAAGAGGTTCAGTAATGTACGTATAATTTTTTATATTATTTTACACCTGCAATAGGTTACATTTATTTTTTCAAAGGAAGATAATTTTAAAACATTACTTGCTTCAATATTACTAAAAACACTACACAAATTAATTAAGAAATGATCAATCATAATAATTAAACCCTGATTAGAGATTCATAAAGTTTATCTGTTTCAAAAATAAGTATATAAAAAAAAAATTATTCCTGAGAAAAAGGATTGTTCTTTCCTTTTCTTTTATTTAAAATTTTTGGGGTTACTGATTACAAAGTTGGAAAGTATTTAAAATAGTATGTTTATATATAGGTATTTATTATATGGATATTTGTTACATTGGAATGTGAAGGCGAAAGAGAGTGGATACATAGAAATCCCAGATATCTTCCGTTCCCGATGGGCTTAGGTAACAAACTTCAGGTATAATAATAATTTATTTATGTAATAATCATTATAAACATAATAATACATACTACAAAAATATCACTTATTTTAGATAATTGCTGGATTCGGTATTCCAGTTGAAATAGCCTCGGACAGTCTTACGTTTGGATATATCATCAAAACTAATTATGCGCTACCGACAAACGCTTCACAATTCACAAATCCTGAAGAAGCTTTTGCCGATTTCAGCAAAAAGAGGATGAGATGGTCTTTTTATGAAGTCATTATAAACTTGTTTAGAAGGTAAATATTTAATTAACTTGATTAAAAAATGTTTTAGTTGACTTAGGTTAAATTTTTTATATGGAATTAAGGTAACTTCATCTTCAATTTTTTTTTTAAATATTCATGTCAATGGAGACATAAGAATTTTTTCCTTTATGATTATCCTTAATTTATGAAATGGTTTTGGACAAAATAAAAAAAAATGATTGACTGTGCAATTTATTAACTTTTAAGCACAAATAAAATAAAATAAGATGTCCGTATTTGTACAAAGTTTATTGAATGCATCCCTCGATTATTTTCAATATTTTTTTAAGATACATCCAGTTAAATCATTCCCTCCTCATCATTAGTGGTACGGAACAGTTTTGAAACATTTTTATTTTTATAAAAAGATAAACTATAATTTTTATTACTATTGCATATTCAGTTCATAATTAAATTTTTCAATATTTCAGTCTATCACTTGGAGGTAAGGATTGCTTGTTAAGAAGCATATGTGAAGCAGCTTACACACCATTAGGACACAACGGAATTTTGGGAGAAGTATTACACATCATACTAACGTAAATATTTTTATATAATAATAAATCTCATTAGTTTATATATTCAAAATTATTAATATTTTTTATAAATGTAAGTGAAGAGAATGATTTTAAGTTAAATAGTCCAGTGCTGCCATGTAAATTGAAAAATGAAGACACCCTCAGTTAAAATGAAAGAATCTATTTTTTTCCTTCTTACTTAGACAAAAAATTTGAGATTGAATTTTTTATAAATAGATGTTGAACCGATTCAGTAGAAAATCACCCTTGAAGTACTTTTATTTTTAAAAAACATTATTTGGCACTACACAGGTGTCAGGTCTTGAAAAATGTTAGCCTGAATTTATAAGATTGTTATTTTTTTAGTCCAGATGAAGCTTAGGATTTTGCCAGTGTTATATTTAAATTCACATACATAATTTTTTAAGAATATGTTAAATGCCCACATTTAAGAAAGAAATTTCCCTCCTTTGTAATAAGTTAGTTTGGATAAAGTATTCCAAATCAAAATTAAGATATATTAAACAATAATAGATATATTCAAATATTCATACATATATTTAGTTAAATTTTTTATAACAAATTGAAATAATTTTCACGGATTATAAATTATTTCAGGCCTTCTTCAACATATAATGAAATTACCAATGGTTCCGAAGATTATACGAATGCAGAAGAAATAGGAAGAGTGTCAACCGCTCATGATTATTGTTCCAGAATGTTTTCGAATTGTACATTAAGTCTTTTAGATATAATTTCTAAGTTAGATGGTTCTCTATTAGATGATAAACTTCTTCAAAATATGAAATGGCTGAAATAAATATATTTCCATTGAATGAATACTTTAGCTTAAATAAATCCAAAATAAGACCAAGTAATTTAAAAAAAGAATTGGCTTTCAAGTAGTCAAATTTTGTACTTTAAGTTATTGCAATATCGGTTCCGCAGGTTGTCGCTTTAACAAACAAGTTTCAGCCTTTTATTTGTTTCCTTTTCAATAAAATTCTCGAAAATATAAATAATTTTAATACTGACTGTATATAGATCAAAGAACCAACTTACAATTGTATAGGTTATATTATCTATACTTCGAAATGTATTTTGGAATTTTCATTTCTTAATGGAATGATTACCAAAATAAACACATTTCCCATAATTACTCTATTTGTTTCATATTAAAACTCACTATTATTTTATTTTTAGAGTATTAAAAAGCAAATGAATGAAATGTTAAAACTTGTGACTTAACTCGAAGCGACAATCTGCAGATCTGATACCTTTATTTCTATACACCCAGTTTTATCAGCATTAACAATATGTTTAGTGTTATTAATATATTATTTTTACAATATTTATTTCATATTATTATACAAAAAGTTTGGCTTCCCATATTTTAGACCAAAGTTTTTCAATCCATCTCTTTACAACATAGTCTTTTGGATCAGGATGGTTTAGAGGGGGTAGAGAAAAAAGTATGTTAAATTATGTATAGGAAAATATTTATTATATAGATAATAAAAATAAACTATGAACAATTCAGACAGATAACTTGCACACAATAATCAAACAACAAAATTTTCCTTTTCTTAACATGAAAATGTTAATGAATAACTAAGCATTATGGATATAAGGCATATGTTAAATTAATTTAATAAAAATCAGGCTTAAAATGTTTCACTAGTCGAGATCAAATTAACTTAAAACTGACATAATAAAAAAAATATAACAATTTCATAACATTGTTTTGGTTTTTATCTTATTAATAATTAAAAAAAAGAAATTATATAAACATTTATTGTTCAATGGATATGTTCCAAATAATAATAAATATGTATAAATGGATAATTTTGATATAAACATAGACTTGAAAAAATAGCTAAGAGATTCAATACAAACTACTACGACAAATAGTGACCTCCACATACATATCTATTCTGTAATAGGCAGATATATATAAAAAAATATATTAAAATACAAAAAAATAAATACAAATTTTTAATAATTATTATAATTTGTAAGGGTCATCCATCACTACAGTTTAATCCACACTAATCCCTTGGGCCCAAAAATTTGACACTACATTTCTACAGTTCATAACAATATTAAGGTTACCATTAAAAATCTGAATATTATTTATTCAAAGGCATTTATGTTAACATTTGATACTGTAAATAAATAAAAATATTAATTTCCTTTGTAATGACATTACATATTTAGTCTAGTGTTTTAAAACACATTTCAATGAGACATGACATTAAAAATTACATTTGTGAATCTATATTGTTTATTTTTTTAATTTAATGATTACATAAAAATTTAAAGACTATTTTCTGACACAGATGACAATTAAATTATGAAAACTATATTATTTTATCAAAAGAATCTAAATAAAATATTAAATATTTTATTTAAACAAGTAAACTAAAATAGGTACTTTTAAATTCAATACTTGATTAGTCAAATTATACATTTTTAATTCCCCCCCCAATCAGAATACTCAACAGTGTTTGTGTTCTTAAATTTAAGTGAAGTAATAAAAAGTAACAATGTCTAATTTTCCTGAACTTTTCAACAGACTATTTTTAAAGAAGATGCTTCCATAAATTGATAATCCAAGCTATTTAAAAAAATTGATACAAGCATAAAACATAACAATACGTAATAACAAACATTAACACACCAATAGCCTTATTGTATTTGTATTTTATTTTATTAATGCAATAAGAACCTAAATTAAGTTTGGATTATCAACGTCCTAAAGTACAATTACACGCCCATATAATCAATAAGATAAAGAAAACATCACCCAGCCATAAAAGTGTTAATAATTATTTCACAATGAATTCCTGTTAAGTATTTAAAATAAGAAGCAGAGTATTAGTAAATATGAAATGGTCAATACAGAAAACATTATTACAAATATTATAATAAATGTCATAGAATAAAGGAATGTAATAAATAACAAGAAGCCAAAAATCTGCAAAAAAGAGAAATTTTGAAAATTTTAAGATGAAGAAGTTAAAGAATTTAACTATTGATTCAGATGATTAAGAACGATGAATTTTAATAACAATTTGTTTTTAATCACAAAATCCATTCAACCATTGTTAATCAAACATTAAAAATAACCAGATAAACACTTGATTCATATAACATTACTTATTAATTTCAATTATGATTATCTTTTAAACATATATTTATTTTTATATAATTTTATTCAAATTTAGAAAAAAATGAAGAAATATATAAAAAAAAAGTTGGACAAATACAAAATTCCGAAGTTTCTAATAAACACGTTTAAAGTTCCAAATTTTTTCATAAATTTTGTTATAATTTTTTTTTTAACTTTTATGTTCTTATTTTACTAAAATTTAAATAATCAATCCCAATTCTTAAAAAAAAAATTTTACAATACTATAGTTTTAAAAGTTCATGGAAAGGCCACAAATACTTTTATGTAAGAAGATAATGACGAAGAAGAAAAAAAATTGCAATAGACTTACTTCCTGCATCGATTCACTAAATTAAAAAGAAAAAAAAGAACAGATCCTAACACGTAGACTGCTTATTTATTTGCTAAACATTTTTTTTATAAAAACTTTCTTCATTTTTGAAAACTCTAACCTGATCACTTTAGTAACATAAGAGAATGAGGACACAAAAGAAAACATGAATTAACTCTTTTGGACTCTCAAAAAATACATAACTAAATTATTTTCTGGAAATTTCGAAACATCTGTAAGACAAATCAACTTTTATTTACAAACAAATTAAATGTTTTGCCACAGTATAAAACATCTTTCTTAAAAATCAATAGGTTATTTCTGAGTAAATAGGTTATTTAATTTTTCTCTAATCAAATGGAATAACTAAAATTAAATTTGCGACAATGAAACTTTTTTTTTTTAAATTAGAGACATACATTATAAAGAAACATATTTCAGACCACGATTTTATATTAAAAAATTGTATAAAAATAAAAACAAACTTAGCAGCATGCAGCATTAAACATACATTTTAAAATTTATAATACGTAATATGTAACATATTTATATAAATACTTATTAACTGATCAACACTAAATAACATACCCTATCCTAATTAAACCTGGATAGGCAAATTTTAGGACTCTCACTGTAGCATCGTCTGATTAGCCATAGTAAAATAAACAAACAAAGCAAATATCAGGGGTTAACAGAATGATACAAAAATAAATAAATATATATTTTATTCTAATTGATTCTAAAACACACCCATGGTATAATTAAAAATAATCAATCCAAAAATCAATAGCATACTTAATTGGAAAATAAATTATAGTCAATCTTTGTAAAAAAAATTAAAACATTTATTTTTCAATTAATTAACTTGGAAATTTTGAAAAAAAGAAGCATGTCTGCATATGAAACAGTATGTAAGACATGCTATTCCCAACAAACAAATAAAACAATCTAAACATTTCTAAAAAATATAAAATAATTAAGTTTAATATTTAAAAAAATTTAACACAAATGAAACTAAATGACTAGAGTAAACTATAACATGATACTTAAACCTAAAATAACAGTACTAGCATTTAAATTTAATTTAGATCTAAATAACAACAAAATAGAAAATATATTATATATAAATATAATTTTTAGTCTACAATTTGAAAATGACAGTTAATTTCTAAGTTTAAGTTATAATAAGTAATGCACTTATGTCTTACAATGTTAAACATTAACTTAGTTAACAATAATCAAAAAATGTCTTTCAAACTCAAGAATTTTTCGACAACAGAGAAAACGAAATAATTTAAATTACAAGATCATTATTTTTAAAAACATAACAGTGAATAATTAATTATGAATGGTGAAAAACCAAATTAAAAAATGCCAACTGGAACATTCTTTTTAATACTCGTAACTAAAATATGGATACCTAAAATATGATACACACTCACATACCTTATTCATGATATCAATTGCAAAATCACGAATTCAAACTCGGATAATTTTTGTTAACAGGCAAGTAAATTATGGAGAAAATAAACTTTTATAGGATATTTTATTTCAACAGATTTACGTCACAAAAGTTGTGAAAGGTGAAATATAAATTATAAACTAATTATTTGTATCTAGTCGATTTTAAAACTTGACTGTATTTATAGAAAAGAACAGACCCATAAAGTTTTAAAGAAAAAAATTAATATTGATTTTGAAAGATTTGAGTAAATGTTCTTTTAATAATTAAGTATTAACGAGACGTTTTTTTTTTTTTAATCATATCTTTAGGGCAGTCAAAACCGTAAATTTATTTTTTGAAATAATCAAAGTAGGAAAAGTTTTCTTGGTCCTTAACTATGCCATGAAGCCAAAATTGGAAATAGCAAAAAAAATAAAATAAATATATGTATTTAAAATGGATATAATTTAAATATGAATCCTTTATAAAATATTTCATTTGCTGAATCACATTTTAGAATTAGTTGAAAATTTTTTTCTTCGAATTTCACCTTTTACTTATACAGTAATATATTTATTTTATTTATTAACATAAAAAACATTTTGTTTTACATTGATTACTTTTATAAAATGTGGAATCATACATCATAGATTACAATTGACATTTAATTTCAGAGTTCAGCTAAACTACGTTCCGGCATAAAATATTTAAGTTTTTGATCTTCGATATCAACTTTTAACAAAAGAAATTTTTCAGTCTTTTTTATGTAAGTGACTAGTGAGCATTACATAACTATTGAGAATATGAGTAAATAAAGTTCTGGAATTTGTTTCAGTATGGATTTTATGAAAAATAAATTATTAATTCCCGTAAAAGAAACTACTTTTGTTAAAGTAACATAAGCAATCACTTACTATTAATAATTTACTTGTAAGAGTTCTTTGATCAAAACTACGTCCATGTAAAAAATCAATAAAAAAATATTTACAATTATAAGGGAAATGGAAAAATAAAAGAATTACATAATTTGTGACTAGATATCTGATAAAAACCCGAGTTTTACAGAATCATCGCTGCCATATTGTAGATTGGCATACCAAAAATAATCTTACTAAAAAATATATCAATAAATGGAATCAGACAAACATAATCTGATAAATAAACTTCGGCCTAAAAATAACGATAAATAAATTAAGAGTATCAAATCTAGCATGACTGAAACTATCCATATTTATAGAACTATGAAAAACATTAATCATACTCTTTTAGGTTTCCACGGCCACTATTTTTACATAGGCTTCAGTGGTTTCTTCTGGTTTAGACCGTGTAGCTAAATTTTCCACCAACATTTTGCCAGCAGCATGTCTGCTGAAAATTTAGCTACACGGTCTAAAACAGAAGAAACCACTGAAGCCTTTTGTAAACACTAATCATAATTGATTTTTTTTTTATAACACCAAAGGTACGATCTAAAGAGTGAAACTACACCTTACTGGTATATGTTAGCATATGAGGTAAAATAAATTAAAATTTGAAAATGTAATACTATATAAAGAGTTTTTAGGGTTTGGTGAAAATAAATTTTTGGCATGAATTATAAACATAACACATCATCCACAAAAAATAAACTTTTTTCTCATATTCAACCCTATAGTTCATCCTAGAAAAACACAAATTTTCGAGACAAAAGGTCCTAATTTACATTGTTGGGCAAACATAGGGATTTTTTTATAAGCTTATAAAGGGAAATCGTTTGGTACAAATTTTGTAAATAAGCAATGATGGCTGTATATATAATACATCTGTTGTAAGCCTAATTAAAAAAAAACAATAACATGAAATAAAGAAGTTAGGAAAGATTTAGAAAAGTTGAACAATACAGTCATACATGTCAGAAAGGAGTCAATTTAAGAACAAAGTAAAAAGTTTGGAAGTGTATCATAATTTATATGATTATATAATAATTTAAATAAGTATACAAGGGAAGAAAGATCAGAGTAGGTTGGATGAAGTTGGATAGAAGATCAAATGAAACGTGCAGAATGCATGAAGGAATATTGGGGCGTAGAAAACTCTTGGAGAGGAAAGGAGAGAAATCAAGTATTTGCATGATTGATCCTAAGTGATCAATACAAAATTTAAAAAATAAATAAACCAGCAAATCCAAGTATGTTATTAGATAGGAAGTATTTTTCATTATTATAAGATTGTATATTGAAACAATTAAAAGCAATAATGGTAACAAATAAGTGAGCTTTTTTTTTTAAAATGATTTCTATATATATTTAACTAATAAAAGAAACTAATGTGATACAAATATAATCTATCACAGTTATTCCTGGCGAGAAGGTATCATAAACTGACATAGGTATCATCATCATGAACGGGCAAATAAATTATTGAAGTTGACTTCAAGTAAATTCAATGCCATAGCAAAAAATGGCTCTTTAAATTATATATCTACATAACAAAATCAAATTTGTATTTTTTTATTTTTACAATCAAATAAAATTACACGTGCTCGGTAAGGATATGGGAGACACAGTCTTGTCATTACAATAAAATAACATTTAATTTCTAATTAAATTAATTACTAATTATAAAACAATGAATAGGTGCTAAAACATACCCCCCTCCCTTTCCCATTATCAATTATTAAGATATGAGACGGAAGTTTATAGATTGTGATAAATGTTGTTAAAATACATTTAAAAAAAACAAAAAAAGGTTTATCATAATTAAAAAGTAGGTCGCAATTTATATGATCATTTAAAAACGGTATAATCCATAATAACCAAGTGATATTACTAATTAAAAACCCTGACTGTCCGAGTAATTCGTTCATCTTAAACTTTTTCAAAACAGATAAATGATTTTAGACTAATTTTTATAACAGAATTATATTCAAGAAAAGAAGTTATGATGTGGTAAGTAGTGAAACACTTTTCAATCAAAATTTGCTCTTTCTTTAAGTTCATTGAATAAAAAGTGACAAATTATATTAATGTTTACTTCTGGATTGTTTTTAATTAAGTCTCTAAAGTCTAAAAAGTTCTTAAATTAATGAAGGGAATAAGCTCGGTATCCAGAGATGATAATATGCATACTTGCATAAAAAAAGTAAAATAAATAAGAACAAAACCTTAAAATTATTAAGGATTAGGTAAAAGTAAAAGAACTAAAAAAAATAAATAAATAAATAAATAGAACAAGAATACACAATTTGCTGCTCTTTTATCATTACTCTTCACCTACTCAGAAGCAACTAAGGAAATAAGAAATTCAAAAACGATGAGATATATTTGTTAATTTTTTTTTAATGATTACTATCTTCAGGCCTTTCAATACCGCAAAACAATTTTTTTTTCATTTATTAAATTTTCTTTAAAATTTTTACAGGGCCAACTGCAAACGAAACTATCAATGATCACTAATAAATGGTTTATAAGTGGTTTCAAAATTTCCGGAGTGGTCAAATGGGCAAAAGTGACGCCTGAACATTCAGGAATCTTACGACACTCCTGAGATGGAAGAATAATCTAAAAAAATGGGTTGGCCAGAGGGAATCTCCACTAAAAATGGGGAAGGCCAGTCGTTCGACCAGCAAATAAAAAATGTTCAGTACATGGTAGAGACTGTACTGTTGCTTAGACAATGGTTGTGCAGGGAGATGATCTGTCCTAGATCACGCTAAACAGCCTGATTTTCTCCCCTTATTTTGGATACCCACTTTATACAGGCTGGGTGAGCCTCAGGAGGTTCCTAAATCTCATGGGATCCATCTTCAGCTGCTAACAGATTAATTAAAAGTTTTGCCAGCACCGGAATTTAAATCCAGGACCTTAGGTACGGCAATTCCTTGGCCAGCAAGGTAATGACAAATGTCTTTCGGGAATTATAAGGAATAATCCTCATTAACTATCAGGAAAAGCATAAAACTATTACAGGAGCTTATTATTCCTCGTTATTGCGCCGTTTGAAAACCAACATGCAAGAAAAACATCCACGATTGGCCTACAAAAAGTCGTTTTCCATGAGGACAACACACCCAACTCATGCCTCAGCAGTCGCGGATGTAAGATTAATAGAAATAAGGTTCTGACTCGTTTCACATCCCCCAATTCTGCATACTTGAGTCCTTCAGACTATTATTTGTTCCCCAATATGAATAAATGGATGGTGAGAAAAATATTTCATTCAAACGAGAAGTTGATAGCAGAAACAATGGATATTTTGCAGATTTGGACAATTCCTACTAATTGGAAGGGATTAAAAAACTGGAGGAGCATCGGACGAAGTGTATAAGCCTAAAAGGAGACTATGTTAAAAAATAAAAAAGGTTTATCCCAAAAAATTAAGTATTTTTCATTTTTCCATGGACTTTCCAAAAGACGCTCTTGTAACAGTTAGTGATAATAATAGTGGTATAAATAAAATGTCTACTATTTTCCTTGGGAAAATAAGGTTTTCAATTTAAAAAAAAAAGTTATATGTTTCAATTCTAATACCTGAACTTTAAAGATGACAAAATAATTTTATATAAATTGTTTCAATAAGATCAAATACATTATGTCACTTTTATTATTCAAATAACATATTTAAAAAACAGCGAGTATCATAGCCGGTTAAGTAAAGTTTTGTGGATTTAGGTAATTTAATGTTTTAAAAATTTTTTCTCAGCCAAACAATATAAAATAGACTACTGGCTTTATTCCAGCCAGTAAAGTTTAAGAAATAAAAATAAAATTATGGTACTTGTGTATTAGCTGGGGAGTGTTATCTGTCATTGTTTATAACCTGAATACTGATAACAAGTACCTTCTTATTTATATTAATGGAAATTGAAATATACAAAACGCAATAATGAATGTTAATTCTAGATCCCTCTAGCCATGGTCCTCTTCTTATTGAAACCCTACTACATTACTACATGACCAAATTGTCAGACTATAGTACTCAATTTTCAGAGGGCTTTTTTTAAGTGCGCTTCCTAGAAGTTTTTTTGAAAGTCACAGAGCTAAAGATTTACATTTTTTTTTTAAAGGAATGGTATGTCATACAATCTGTAAGGAACTAACAAACTGATAGACTTAAGAAATAATTAAAAATAAAGCAAAGGAAAAAATGAGTAATAATGAATTAAGAAAAAAACTGCTGTTACATTAAATGAGATAAACAATAGAAATTTAAAATAGTAGTAGTCTATTTAATATTAGTGTGACTTAACCAAGTAGGTAGCTAAGTGGGTAGAAGGTAGGTATTTCATACTCTTTCCTAAATAAGTTATTTTTTTTATTTTTTCATGAAATTAATTTTTAATTTTTTTTTTCACGGTTTTTGGATTTAAAGAAATAACTATAACCAATAGTGAAAATAAAATCAGTTATAACTTGTTTTCTGTTGAATACTCCATGTATAAATAGCAAGATTCAATAGGTATACAACTCTTTATATAATAAAGCTTGTATAACGATAAATAAAAATAACAAACCATAAAGTTTCATTAAAAATTATAAAAAACTTTTGATAACTAAACAGTTTGGATTTTCGAGAACCCATAGAGTATCGGTGAGATAAGCTTTCTCCCCAAGATTCTTCATTTTCTCTGAAATTAAATTTCCATTTTCGATTTCATACAATGAATATTTATCATTATCGCTATATGATGGCCAAATGAGTACAAATTCGCACATGACAATCTTCAGTTCTGGAAACCAACTGTGCTCGCTGGGAAACTTAAGCTCCCAAAATACATGGCCAGTCCTCGCACAGTAACAAGAAATTCTATAAAGGTTACTATCGGTCTGAAGAACGAGCATATAACTATAAAATTCATGTAAATTGACATCGATGGCTTTTACTTCCGATAAATACATCAATTCCTTGCCTGAGTACATGTCCCAAGATTGCAAGTTGCGAGCTGTAGTTCCTGCTTTAAACGATAGCTTATTCGCAACAAGCGTATCACGGTTAAAACATATACTCGATATGCACGTTTCATTTATAGTCAAAATAACTTCACATTTCGCATTATACACCTCTACTCTTCTTGCATGAAGCGAAACCAAAAGTGGAATTTTCGGTCGGAATATGAGATTCCTGTAATCCAACCTAAGTTTAACTTCGTAAGTAATTAGATCGAATACATGGAAGTTTCTAGAAACGGGGTTGTACAACCACACTGTTCGACCTAGAAAATGTCTTACACGAAGAATATCTTCTTTAGAAAAATTGGAAATAACGTAGAGATCTAAATTTTCCATATCTGTGGTTGAATGTACTTCATCCATCACAGTTATTGTTAAACAGTGGGTCGCTTTGTACCGCCCATCAATCCTTTCAAATATAATGACGGTATTGCAGTTGCAAACAGCCATAAAGTCGACATTGGTAAGAAAACAGGGATACATATGCGTTGTATCCTGATTCAAGATTTCCACATGAACTTGTTCCACCAGCCTGATTTCTCCATCATCGGTAACTCTGTAAATGCAGACAAAGCCTAGCATGAAATAGTATACATATCCTAGCTGACCATGCCATGATGTGATGTAGTCGGATGACTTTAATTCGATTTCCAACTCTCGCCATCTTCCTCTCCTCCAGTTAGTAACTGGGCGGGTATAATGCAAAAAGTAGGCAGTACCCCAACTGCAGAGAGGAATTTCATCTGAAAAAGATAAGGATATTACATTTTTCATTATTTAATTATTATTATTTATTCAATTTTCTTATAAACAAATAATTGAATAGCACAAGGTAAGAAGAGTGAAATTAAATGACTAATTTGTTATGGCCTTCATAGTGTTTTACAACTGGATCAGTGAGAATAACAGTACATGTCAAGATACTGTTTTTGAGATAGTCACTATCAAAGGTCTGGTTATGCACTGTATCAATTGAGAAGTTGACATGGAAAAGGCAGTAAGTAAAAAACAAAACAAACATTAATCAATTGTTGTTACAAAAAATAACAACAGTTACACCTTAATAATAATATAAATAATAGAATAAAATTATTTACAAAAAAAATACTTTGCAGTATAATAAAAATAGATTTTACCGGAAAGGTTTGATACAGCGCTTTCACGAATACCAACATACAGGCAATGCTTCTTCCAAAACCGATCTGAGTTAGCGACATATCGCCACTGAGTAGACACTCCTAAGCAGGACCACAAATCTTTTGCTGAGAGGTGTGAAAAGATCTTCTCAAGTATCTCGACAGGCAGACCCTTCATGTGGCCTCCCCTAAAGTAAGCAAAATTATTATATAATAAATAAAATAAAACATGTACTGAAAAAGAAAATATAAACACAACACTGTCAAGATGATAAAAATAAAATATCTTATTACACTACAGGATAATTCCGCTCCATAGCTTAGAGAGGAGTATAAGGAGAAATTTCAGACTGATTCAGTAAAATGATGTTATTGAAGACCATAATCATAAGAAATGATTCAGATTTTATTATCATCAAAAAGTCAATATTTATAAAAAATTATTAATAGTTCTGACTTTTCAGGATAAATTAAATAAAAATCAGAAAATCAAACATCATAATTGGTCTACAAACACAATATTACCCTTATGCATCATTGAGATATTAAGTTTAAAAAATATAGCCAAGACAATTGAGGTATTGAAATGGAACAGATAGTAAGTCATAAAAAGGTAATTTTACAGGAGAAACAAAAGGGTTGTTTTAAAAACTAAAAATGAAAGTTTGAATCGGAAAATAATAACTACCACCGTCCATAGAAACTAAAAACCTCCAGTTTAGCCTTACTCCTTTTTTTCTGTCCTATTGGCATGATTAAGTACTATTTTTTCTATGTAAAAGGATTTTTTTTACTAACTTCCTTTTTCAATTCAACGCCTCCATAATCTGATTGAATTCTATAATTGTGAATATAATTTTTATGAAGCATATTTTTAATATTATATATTATAGCATACATAATATTAATATTAAAAATATGTTAATATATTAATATATATTAATATATTATAGATATTAATATTAATTTTTAATATCTTTCTATTTTTTTTCAAAACATGAAGATTAAAAAAAAAATGTTTGGAAGTTGGGATAAGCAAATAGGACCTGTTAACTAACTGTTTTAAGAAAAGCTATTGTTATCATTACTTTTCATCGTATAGATTTCACATGTTTAAATCAAATATATGAAATTTATTTAATGAGAATATGAGAGTATAGCATGGAGAGTATATCTGCCATGACATTTGGGATATAGAATGAAATTCCAGTTATAGATAGAAGTTTATTTTCTGTTCTACTGGCTATGAATCAACTCTGAGGTACACAGGGCATCTATAAAATAGGTTACTGACCCTTCATTGTTGATCAAATAGGGCCACATCACAAGGGGACAGTCCTTAAAATCAAAAATCTTCAAACACCAAACAATGAATCGACTTACATGTGCAATATAGTAGTTGACGAGGATTGAATAATATTTCTTCAAATAATTTTCACTAATAAAGAGCCAAGTTAAGACAAGAATACCTTTCTAATTCTATAAAAAATTAAAGTAGATTCTTATGACATTAATTTTTTTTCTTTTATTTTTTGAATAAATTATTATTATATCATTTGGCTTTCTTAGCATTCGGAACAGCACAATATCCAATGAGGCCATGAGAAAGATTAAAACTTGAGATAACCTAATCAAACTTCAAATATTGATAGATAATTTATGCCCATAATAGCAACTGATGGCTGATATTTAGGAACTTTATATAATACCTAAAAGAAAACATTAGGCTAAATTGTGAAAAAAATATAGCCATATCTAAATTCTGACACCCTTATACAAAAAGTTATACCTACATATTATATTTTGGGAATTTAATATTTTTATAAAACTAATCGACATTATCTGTCTATAATACAATAATCATATAATATTTATGGTTCCTTATGAACAAAATATTGCTTATAAGTCATATTCAGAAATAGTTATTCAAAATACTCAATAGAGTTTGAAAAACAAATAAAATTTAAAGTAAAAACCCATTTGTTTCTAAGATCTTTCTAAAATCTGGAGTTGGTGCTCAGCTATACGATTTTTTTCTGTATTTGGATCATTATACATTTTTCAATATTCCATTCCAAGATAATGAAACTCAATGGATGACAGTGCTGCTATCCAGTATTAATTTTGATAGCTGGTATTCTGGAATCTAAGACATGAATATGGGATCCTTTTCCTTGGATACTGATATGCAATCAACTCGAAGCAATTACACGAGAGACTTCAAAGATGTACATAACAAGAGAAAGAGAACCGATTGACACCAAGTGCAAAGGGTGGTAATAACAAATAAATTATTGTTGTAAGGTAGCTTGATCTTGTGATTTTTTTTGTTTTAAGAAGTAATAAACTAAATGTTTGCATAATACAATAGAAAAGACAAATAAAACAGATGTATAGGTGTACTCAAACTTATTTACAACAATATATTATTGTCTTAATAAACTTTAAACAAGGAACATAGTCCATCTGTCAAAAGCAACCATTTGTTTGAATACAGATCCGTCAAGATTTCATTTTTTACGAAGGAGATATTGAGAAATGTATTACGCCTCCCATACAGCAAAAAATATTATACTAGACCATCGACCCCAGATCTTAATAAGATTTTGAAACCGCCTTTGATTTACCATAAATCCTATTTGTTTTTTTTAAAATTCTGTTATATATTTTGAATAAGTATATACAATAACACAAAAACAGGCATTTGTTTGAATACAAGTAATAACTTAATTTAAAATCCAGTTAATGGTTAGATTTAGTCACGTTTTCATTTTTATTAGCTGCATTGAAAGGCATAAATTGTGTTCCTAATCACCATTTGTGCTTCCTTTAGATTCAGTACCTTTTTATTCACACGAAAGCCATGATAAATTAAACAAACTGACAAAATACTCAAAAACATTGCACAAAGAAGGAATATTTGTTTTATTTCACAATCTGACAAGTTCTACTTACATGTTCAGAAATAAACATTTCTAAATAGTAATGTAGTATTCATTTAATGAAATTTCGTAATGAATACATGGATAAATTAATATATCCATTTTTATTCACTGATATTAAACTGAATACACACCCCTAACTTCAAACGTAACCTGCGCTCAGTCCTGGCAAAACATTGAGAAGTTGTTATCGATAACAGGACCCACTGCTAAATGTATACGAGGAAAGGTACACCGGGTTTTGTAAAGTGTACATAATGAGATTTTTAGTATTTATTGCATGAAATTGTACGTTTCTTTCTTAAGTAATATAATGTCCAGTAACGTAATTTTCAAACCTTTTTTATTTGACCAAAAAACATATCGCTAAGAGTGAACTAAATTTTACATCATTTTTAAATTTCTACCACAGTTCATAGCGTTTTTTAACAAGAAGTGTGGTGTAGTAAGCATATCACCAAATTGTTAATTCATATTAATTAAATCCGTGCTTTAATACAATTTGGAAGAATTCACACAAACCGGCCTCATCTTTCTACTTTCCGACACTCTTGGCTTTCTGTCAAGTCTTGTCTTGTAATCCTGATAAAACGCGCTGTATATTTCATTATAAGCTCTTTTAATTCTGTTATCACCTTCAGTGTGATTCCGAATATAGTTTCTCATAAAGTGTAAATATAATTCCGACTGATGTGACGCAAAAATGTTTCAGCAAGAACTGAATCTTTTAACTATACTTCCTTGTTTTTATTATTATTTTTAAAGGGTTTATTCACTCACTCACTGACGGGCGCTACAGTCCTTGTAGGAACAGGACCTCATTCAATAACTTAATCCAGTTTTCCCTGTCTGCTACCGTCTGTCTCCATCACCGCACTCCCATCGTCCGCATTGGAAATAATTTGTTTTATTATTGAAATTATAATTTACAATCCATCCTTTTAAACAAAGATTGAGAAGTTTGGTTTAGAGTTGGAGAATGGAAGGGGACACTATAATGAATGAAGATAACACTATAATGAAGTTTTCTTCCCTTAAATATAACAAAAATAAATCAAAACCTTGTCGAATTCGCTCTAATTTACATGAAAGTTTTAGGTGCTGTTTTATCAAATTTAAACAAAAATTCGCCCCCCCCCCCTCGGAATAACTAATTTATTATTAAGTTCCAATACATAGATGCTACTAAATAAAAAAACTAATTCATTCAACTTTTCTTATGCATTTTAGTCCATTAAAGATTTTTTTATTATTATTCAGTTTCTTCCTCAGTCCTCATGAATATTTTATCATTTGTAACAAGCAGTTATCCAGTGCGATGACAGTTTGACTCCAGTCAAATGAGTAACTACGTGACCGTGTATAATTTAAAAATAATTCCTTAACTTCTTCTGTTTTATTTGTTTTGATTTTTTGTTTTTAGTTTTTTTTACTCTCTTAGGGCTGTTAAACTCTTTTTTAAATAAACATAAAAACAAATACCGAGATATACGCCATAAATGATACCCGATACTGAAATTGTTAAAAAAATATATATCAACATCTCTATATTGATATGAGTATTTCTCAGTTATTGCCTGTAAAAACAAATTCAAGCTGAAACGTAATGTTTGTTTAAAAATAAAATCTTAAAATAACATTAATTTATAAAATACCAATTGTTTTTTCCCGATCTCTATTATCTGTGATCCAAACACTCCGTACACATTTAATAATATTTACAATCCACGTTTAATAATTTCGGACTTGCAATAAAAATGAAATACTTTATATTTATGCCAACTTTATGTATCAGTTCCGCAGGTTGTCGCTTCGAGTTGAGTTACTACGAGTTTTAACTGTTTCTTCGTTTAATTTTTAATATTTTCCAAAAATACAAGTTATCGTGAGCTTTAGTTTGGAAAAGAAAATGTAATTATGGGTAATAAGTAGATTTTGATAATCATTTCATCAAGAAATAAAAGTTTCAACTAACATTTCGAAGTATAGATATGTTTATTCAGCATTCATTTCTAGTTATCATGATTACCGAAGTATACACATTTTCCATAATTACATTCTATTTTACATGATAAAGCCCATAATAAGTTGTATTTTTGGAAAATATTAAAAGAAAATGTAAAATATTACTAACGTTATTGTTTTAATGAGTTTAAATATTAATGGAATTCGAAATTGAATCTATAATATTGACAGTATAAAGCCCCCCCCCCTCTTGAAACTAAAAATGTTTCGAAGTTTATTTAAAAACTAAATTGTTAAATAATAGAAAATTAAACTTAACAGTAATATATTTTTCAAAAATTAACTATTTCGTATTTTCATTAGCATTAGCTATTCTTTACAGATAGTTGTATAAATTGAAATTATATTTTGGTTTTTAAATCCCAATCTAGGGTCAATTGATTACAATTATTTCATTTTAACTTTTATTAAGATTTAAAATTAATAAAATAATTTAATATGGTTTTATTATTATGAAATGGTAATAAAAAGTTGAGAGTATTTTTTTTTCTCGGTCGAACTCGAATTCAATTTAGAAAGAGCGCCAATAA
The DNA here is from genome assembly GCA_964056705.1 of Troilus luridus. Taxonomy (NCBI): domain Eukaryota; kingdom Metazoa; phylum Arthropoda; class Insecta; order Hemiptera; family Pentatomidae; genus Troilus; species Troilus luridus. The sequence continues at coordinate 37,254,602 of OZ057417.1, read as the reverse complement.
AATTACTTGGTTTGGAGACAATTAGATTTTCACGGTAAAAAAGCGCTTTAGTCAGTGAACAGTGGCGAATTCTTGAATATGTATGTTTTAAGTGTCAAGTTTAATGATTCCGAGTGCTTGATTGTTTTATTATTTACTAAGTTCTTGTGAAATTAATTATGATGGTAGTTTTTGTGGTTACAGACTGTGAGTAGTTAACACATCCAAAGTTCCTTTTTTTCCCCACATATTCTTTTCTCTTTCAGATTTAATTAATATTTTTTTCAAAATCAATTATATACAAAGGTTAATATTTTCATGCATTAAAATAAGTATGCCTGTTCCAAGAAGCTATCTAAACATGTAAGTTTTATATATTTTTATTTGTTACAAATAAATTTAATATTTTATATCATACCCATAAGAGTAAATAATTTACCAGTTAACATTTGCCAGTCCAAGATATCCAGTCTTGATCGAATCAGCTTAGACTAAATGTAGTACATCTTATACTTACTTCCTAAAAAAAATATAATCGAATAGAGATGGTGGAAGACACTAAGAAAGTTCAATTTTTAACGCATACAGACATATATATATATATATATATTTATAAAAGATCTGAAGTATCTTTGGTTGGTATTTTATAAAATACTACAATTTATAAAATATATTAAACAATATAACAATATATTGTTGCTATGAAATTGATCTGTGTTATTTGACATCATTTTACTGTCTCTTAATGACTGAATTCATTAGTCATCTATTTAACGAGTTATTAGTAGGCATTTGAGGGATTTTAGACTTTGTTAGGGAATTTTCTAAATCTATCTATTTGTTAAGTTTTTCTCTCTTACCTTTAATCCTAGTAATCATTTTGAACTCTGTATGAATAGGTTTTTTTAAAAGTATATCATTGGTTTGTATCGAGATAGATACATTTTTTGGTAGAGATGTACATCGTTCAACATCTGTGTGCAGTAAGTTTTATTTAAATGAGGGTAGGTTGTTTTTAAATTAGTATTAATTGATTTTCTGGTCTTTTTTTAAGCTTTAAATTTAATTTTCCATTTATGACCATATTAAAGTAATGCATGCTGTATATGAGTTAATACCAGTAAGCAGTAAATATAGGAAGATCATTCTATCGAAAGTAATATATCAGCTATATAAATAATAGCTAGAAATATAATAAAATATGTTTTAACTGATTCTACATCTAAAAGTAATTTATTTGTCCCATTATTGTAGAACTGTTCGTAATAGAGTTACATTAGAAAATTGATAATAATGAGCCTTATTATATTCATAAAATGCAGTCTCCAAAGTTTTTTGGACTCTTGGGACTGTGGTAGGTACATATTTTAGGATTAATATATTCTTGTAATGTAAACTGAAATTAATAGGGATATAGATAATTTTGTGGCATTTACTTTACTTAGCATTTTGAGAAATTATGTTATTTTACTGCTGGAAAATTTAATTAAGGGAATTTGAAAACTAAGATTTTATTTTCATATCTTCTTATATTGAACACAATAGTTTTTGGAACCAATTAACACAATCTGTTAGCCATAACAAGTTAGCATACTGTTAATAATTTTGTCTCTAGTTTCTGTGGGATTTCTCTCCATAGATGTTGCAATGCTGGACTCAGTCTTTGAAGACCAATTGACTGTGGATGGTAATTGAAAAGCCTTCTCTGCAATGAATCCCACATAGGCTCAATAGGATTGAGGTCTGGAAACAATGGGGTAAGGGGCTGCCAAATTTTTTTTCTAAAATTTGATGATCAATTCTTCCTCTATGAGTGTCTGAGAAGATCTAAAACATGTTTTATCAAATGTTCCATTAAATTTTTTAGCCTTGTATCTTCTTTGCCAGACAGAGCTCTATGCACTGAGCATCCTTAGTCATATTTGGTGGAAATTAGGGATTATATGAGGTGACATGTATTTTGGAAAACATACGGTACCTAAGTTATTGTTCAAGGAATCTTGAAAGTGTAGTTACTCCTATGTGTGAGTCAAAGGTGACTTCAAGGTTCTTTGGTATAGAGTTTTGGATCTAAAGAGGTCCATATTATTGATGTAGAGTAATGGATAGATGGGAAGGTCACTGGAGTATGGTTAAGTAACCAATTAGTTTTACCTTAATTTTTTACGTATTTAAGGACTTTTTGCAAAGACCAGAAGTTAATAATAAGAATCTCATCATTGATCTTGCAAGACACATGAGAGGATTAGCACATTTGTTGGTTGTGTGCATAAAGTTATATTTGAAACAGCGGATTGGTTTCTTCTGTATACAATGTTTCCTAGGATCATTGCTTTACTAAATTTTCAACATGCATTGCTGTTTCCATGTCTACAAAATGATCTAATTCAAGTTTTCTATCCACTATCTTGTAAAAAAAATCGTAACCTTCTAATTTAAAAAACATTTTCTACACTCATTTATATTTGTATTCATTTAGAACCTCATTTCACCTCATCTGGCTGATTAGCTAACAGAATTGGCTTTTTAAAATTTGATTACTTATGTATGTAAGTGCATTTTTTATAAAAATAAAAATAACATTTCATACAACACTAGTGTTAGTAATTTCCTCTGTATAAGAATATATATGTATTATTCAATTAATGATTGATCATCTATTCATTCTTACTAAACTGGAGCACACTTTTCATATATTTTTAAACTTCCAATCAACATTGTTTGTTATGTACCTATCACTATTTTTAATTATCTATGTATATTAAATATACATATATAGTAAAAATAGATTATTTAATTTAAATTTTAAATTAAATAATCTATTTTTACTGTTATCAAGAATTTTGGTTATTATGAGTATTTAATATATCTTTTTTTTTATTTTTTTATAAATTTATTGCTTTTTGTTTTTATTTATTTCTGAGAATTATTTTTATACTGTATTTAATGTAGTATTTTCTCTTGTTCCAAAATAACAATTATTTGTCAGTAGATTATAATTATCCTCTAGAGACAGAATAATTTTTTTTCCTAGACAGTTGTGTTTCAATTACAAGTACTGGGAGATAAAAATAATATATATATATTCTCATACTTTAATGTCTCACAAGAATTATGCTTTTTATTTAATGTATTTAATTAATTATTGCAGTATTTATTTTTCTGGCTAGAAAAGAGATTTTTTTTTTAATTTATTGTTATAATACAATGTACGTTATTCTAATGGGGCATTGTCACAAAATGAAGATTTTCTTCTTCTATTTTATTCTATATTTTTAACAAGGTATTTATTCACCTTTAGAATACTAAAATAAGTGAGAAGAATTTCTTATTCAATAAATGCATATTGATAAAAGAACTGAGTAAATAAAAAAGTTGGATTTAGTAAAAGAATGCTCCGGAATAATTCTCAAGATTCATTGAAAAGTTAATCCGAGATCAACAAAACAAACTTCTGACTTTGGATTGGAAAACTTTTTATGCAATCCTTTATAGCTTTTTTAGATTTCTTTTTTTCTTTTTTAGATTTTCTTATTTGTCTGGCTTTCTATATCAATTATTCAGTTATCTTTATGTATCTATGAGTGTTATGTTTTACATACAGATTAAATTTAAACATTTTTAAATGCTGTATAATCAATGATATGTATGTATATATATCGTGTGGAACAGATATCTCCTGCAGCACAAATATAATTAAGTTAGGTATCTGTTCTTCCAGTTGAGTTACAACAAGTTTTAACTGTTTATATTTTTCAAAAATATAAGTTAATACAAGTTAAGCTTTACTATGGAAAGATGATATGGGTAATGAGTAGATTTTGGAAATCATTTCATCAAGAAATAAAAGTTTCAACTAACATTTCAAAAATTATAAATGATATATTTTTATTTTGAAGAGAAAAGATTTGCCCTGGCAGGGATTCAGCTCAATTGGTAAGAGCGCTGCCACGGAGAGGCGGACGACCCGGGTTCGAATCCTGGCCAGGGCAAATCTTTTATCTTCAAAATAAAAATATTTAAAAATTAATAAACAATTTTATATATAAATGATTTATGTTTGTTGTAATGTTAATTGCTTGGTGAAATGATTACCGAAATATGCACGCATCTTATATTTACATTCTCTTTTCCATATTAAAGCTCAGGATAACTTGTATTTTTGGAAAATATTAAAAATGAATCCAAGAAATAGTTAAAACTTGTTGCAACTCAACTCCAATGGACATCCTGAGGAACAGATACCCTGCTCGCAATAGCGGCACCAACATAATTAAGATAATTAATAAAAAATTAACTGGTAAAATAAATTGTTACAATTGATATTTTGGTACAACTCTAGAATACTGCAGCGTTATTTAATTATTGGTGACCGCACTAGTACTACCTTGCGTATTTCCTCGTAACTAACTATTACATAGGAGTTAGTTACAACAAAGTCCGCTAGATCGGGCTAGTATGACGGGAAAAATTAATAAGAATATAGTAATCAGGAGTTGTACACGTTTTTAATATCGCAATCCTAAAATTAAACAAACGTAATTATAATTCTGTTTATTGTTATTTATGTTATACGTTATAAACTTCACTCCAAGACTTAACAATTAAATACTAATGAAAAGGAATACAAAATAAACTCACATGAAGATCAAGGGCAGTACATCCCACATCAACAGCCAAACAGACTCATCTATCGAGGATTGCAACATCACTCCGAGACGTTCGATGGAATACTAATGCAAATGAACGTAATATACGAACAGCTGGTTACATTTTATAAAAAAACAGCTGATCAACAGAGAAATATACAGCAACTAATAAAATAATATATAAATAAACCGATCTTAAATAAGATTATTGATTGGTTTATTTTTTATACTTGTTTTTTTTTTTATTGGTAAACTGGGCAGGTTATATAAAAACAGAAGGTCTGCGGAAAAATATAATAATACAGACTAACTAACCAAAAAAAAAAAATATTGAAAAAGGGAAAGGTCAACAGAGACATTAAACAAATGTTAAAATAAATTAGTGGTAAAATATCAACTAAAAACCTTAAGCCTCTAAACTAAAGCAGTAAATTGAAAATACCTGTCCAATATTTCGCCTATTCAGGCATCCTCAGGGGCATTTTTATTTTATTTTGTTTTCCTGTTGTGTTTTTTGGGGTTTGGTGAGTTTATATTGATGTTTCAAATTCTGGAGTATTCATCAGCTGTTTTTATCTAACCTTAGCCAGCTGGGAATCTAGTAACCTTCCCTATGATTTAGTAGTTGCATTTGAGCCTTAGAGGTGGTGGGATGTGTGTTTTGCTTTGACGTTATTCTCTTTCTGCCCTGAGGATGCCTGAATTGGCGAAATATTGGACAGGTATTTTCAATTTCCTGCTTTAGTTTAGAGAATTGAGGTTTTTAGTTGGAATTGTTACACTAATTTATTATTAAAAAAAAAATATATATATATATTATATATATATATAATAAACCAATCTACTCCCATAATACTGTGACTCCCATTTTACGAATCTTCTGAAGGACGGTATATCCAAGAAATTTTTTCTCCCTTTTATAAAATCCTAGAGCTATCTGCTTGACTACGAACCCGCAATTTTGGGTACTGTAGGTAGTTAAGCTAACCCCAAACCAAAGGTCACCCCTGAAGCCTGAAATCTGAAAGAGTCAATGCACAATATTTTCAAAATCTTCTGCATCACCCATTGAATCATTATTATTTCTACATTATCGATTAAATATTCATTTTAAAATCACGTTTTATTATAAAGTAGATAATTACACTTTTATCAAATAGTTCTAAAATAAGAACTAATTTAGTCTTCTTAAAGACTTTTACAAACAAGATGAGGGAATAGCGATGGAAGTTGGCCCTTAAGAAGGGCCTTAAGTTTTCAAGTAGGCTAAGTCACTCAACTAAAACGATTAAAGACTTCTTTTAATGAATAATAGAAATCTAATTTATGATGAGCTGGCTTACCAACGAAGGCTTAGCTTCTTTGAAGTTTTAACTTAAACATCTTGGATTACATGGTTTTCATTTTTAGTTATTTATATTACCTTAAGAAGATTATCCCTGCTAAGATGTTTTTTTAAAATTAATGAAGTGAAATTATTATGGTAAGCATTTATTTTCTCACTATTTATCCTCCCACAAAAGTACAGAAATGGTTTATTAAAACAAAAGAAAGGATGTCTTATATTTTATGAACCTCTGTTCTTCTATCAAAAGAGATTCAATTGATTATTTTTTATGTACAAAATAACAACTACAACCCATGAAGGATCTTGGGTTTAGTACATGGTAAAGGCTGCACTGTTACTAATGGAACGGTTTTACAGGGAAGTGATTTGTCCGAGATCACGCTAAAACGCCTGTTTTTCAACCTATTAAGGGTACCGCCTTAGGGCTAGGAGAGTCTTACGAGGGCCTCTGGATCCAGGTCAGGGCTATATATACAAAATACAGACAAATTAAAATGATACATGGTAAATTATAAAAATACATATAGGCATCAAGGGATATGATTGATAAAAAATTTCGGGCCCACCCGGCAACACCCCCCCCCCCCACGACAGCCCTGAAGAAGACCTGCAGAGTGGGTCGAAACGTTGGCTACTGAATAAATATTCTTGATATTCAGAGAAATTGATTGACCTCTTCCCGGACCATTTTCTTTTACAATAAAAAAATATTGTTGGAAAACATAGACTAACATGACGTAACAGCATTATTTAAAGCTATAGTTTTTATTCCCTCTGTTTTTATATTTATCTAAGGGTCCCGCATCTTTATTTTTTATCACCCATATCCCTTGATGCCTATATGTAATTTTATAATTTACCATGTATCAATTTTAATTTGTCTCTATCTTGTATATTTAGTCCTGAAGAAGATGTACAGTATGGCTCTAACGTTGGCTTTCCAATAAACAGTTCTCCCTATTTAAGATCATTTTTTGTACCTCCACCATTTTCTTCCTCAAAATTAAATTGAGTTCAACTAATTATACACGATCATCACTGAATACACGGCAAGACATTTTTATTAAACTGAGGCCTAAATTTATTGCTCCTTATTTTTTATTTGAATTGGGCTAAAAAAATAACTGAATACCTTATTTTTACGAGGAACGGAATATTATACAATAGGAACAAACGTTAATACTTGAGCCAGGTTGAAGAAGTTGGGAACTATTCGACTCGCTTAAGCTCGAAGGTGGTGGCCTCGTGTCAGAGTATATTGATATCACGTAACATATTATGTTGCTAATCCTTACCATATGATTAATCAGTAATCACTAGGTATTAATGATTCGCCATTCCAATCACCACAATTGATATTGCGACGTAAAAGATGATTACGTTCGGTTAACTCTATATTCAAGTCTAGTGGTTAGCATAACAGCCTGTCCAAAATCGCGGATTTGCAGCCCTGGAGGTGGCCTTGGGATTTTTAAAAGGGAGTAAAAAATCCTTAGTTATGCCTCCTTGGGTTGGGGCGTAAAATGGAGGTCCTGAGCCTGTACGATCAGATACTCGTTAAAGATAATTACAAAAACAAAAAAGATAATAAGCGTTGTGCCGACTGGTATACGTCTGAGGGCTAAAGCCGTAGATGGGAGGATTGCCTTAAGAGTGATCAGGCGGATTCGGGTATTGGTAGTGTTCAGAGTTTAATAGCAGAGATTGATGATGGTATCGGCATCGAGCCTTCGGGTTCACTAAGCCTTATTATTATATTATTATGTTGCAATGACTATCCTGACGATGCATAAGTGGGAATCCTAAATTTTCCAAATGCAGGTACAATCAGGATAGGGATCTTTAACGAGTTCCTGTCACCATACAGGTTCGGGACCGCCATTTAGATTCACTGCGATGGACGACATAACCAAGGTTTTTTTTACTCCGGGACCACTTGCCGGGCTGCGAATCAGCGACCTTAGGCATAGAAGGTTATTATGCTAAAAACTACACCACAAGTGACTTTGATTATTTTTTAAGTCGTGTTTACAATGCCTTATTCCAGCGGAAACCAAATTATTTTTATGTATGCTAGTTTTTTGTCTAAAGGAGTCTAACCCTTTAATGTTTAAATTATTTAAACATATTAATTTATAGAATAATAAATAAAATGCTTAATTAATATTTCTCGTGATACAGTGAAGTTTGTGCATTTTATTACCTGGCCAGTAGAATGGCACCATTTATTTATTCATTAACAAAATCCTTTGATTCATAATCTGAATAGTCAATAGAAAGCCAATATTTATTATTAAATTAGTATATGGTTCTGTGGTAAAACGGAGTATTTCGGTTTTAAATACTATTAATAATTTGTTTACGTAATATGTATGCATGCTATTTTTGTAACTTTGGTGTTTGACATGATTCCTCTCAGACCAATTTGAGCAATAATGCGTGTTATTTCAGAATGTAATGTTTTTTTTAGTCTCGGTAGGGATTTGTAGTACCGAGCTACAACGTAAAATGAAAATATAAAATGCTTTGGGTTTCCACGAAGCAGTTGAGCGAGTGGCAAAAGCGATGGTCTATAAAAATTACATCGTTTTTACTATGACGGGGATTAAACTATAAGTCATAAAACCCCAATGCTCAGTTGAAACGTATATAAAAGCACTATTCAAAAAAATTATAAATGTTTTGTAATTCCATCGCAGCTTTAAAACTCTGGTTTGCTAGATCGAAGCAGAGGCTCTCAAACTGTATCTATCCTAAATAATAATTTAATGCCTTCAATAAAAAGACTAGATCCACAAAAAAGTATATTTATGTAGCTCTCATAAATAAGATACTACAAGTTCTAACCATCTTTGTGAAAATTAGAAGACAATTTTTACGATTTATTATAAGAAACTTTACATATTTTTCGTTCTTGGCATGAAACCAAACTGACAATTTTTCCAATAAATCAATAATCGAACGATTCTATATGAGTATGAAATATAAAGTATTAAACATAAATGACCTGTGGTGTAGGGGTTAGCTATAACAACCTCCTAAACCCATGGACGCCCATGGACAACCTCCATAAGGACGCGGTTTTGCAAACCCAAGGATTTTTTTAAGGGAGTAAAAAATCCTCGTTGATGCGTCGGATGAGGTCCTTCGGAAATGGCTTAAAATGAGGGTCCTGAAGTCCCTTCCGAAGGACGGCATAGTTAAAGATATTTTACTCCCTTTAAAAAATTCTAGGGTCACCTTCCGGGCTACAGTAGAGTTGAAATGTTCAAGAAATAAATTTTAAGTACTGATGTTACTATAATGATTAGACGAGTAATCATTATAGCAATTGCTCAGCGCATTGCAGCCTTCTGAGAGCTTGAGCATTCCAACCAATTAAGGTAAAATATATCAATTTGTTTATAAAGTAGAAATGTTTAATTTATTCAAAATGTTTGTCGAGTGCTATAAAAAAAAAAAAAAAAATGAAGTCTCTTTGGACTAGGACATTGATCGCGAGGTCTAGGCAATATGAAAAGAAAAAAGAAAAATGCACTTTATAAGGAGTGCATCGATAAAACGCCTGGGTATTTTCTTCTTCGTAGTTTTAAAATTTTATTTTCCTGATTTGCATACAACTTTTCTAATATTAAAATGAATTCAAATAAATATTCTGTTATTGGAATATAATCTTTATAGATTTTTATAAATTTCAGCTGCATATAGATTTAATCAAATCGTTCAAAAGTTGGCAAGGGCTGGGTCGAGCGTTGAATGTCCAAGTGTTGAGAGTAATCCAACGGTTTTGGCTTTGGGTCGTAGTCCGTGGATTTGGCTGATTTAGTGGTGTCGGCATTGAACCTTCGGGTTCGTTAAGGTTTCTTCAAGAATTAAAAAAAAAACATGTTATACCTGTTTTATTGTCAACTAAATTAAAACTTTATGCCTATTCCTCATTCTCTTCGGGAATGTACTATGTAAGAAATTAAAAGAATTTAAAGGGACGATTTTAGACGTTTAATATAAATCGCTAGAGAAAAACACGTGTTTTTATCTGTAGATTCAAGAAATAATCATACCCTATACATTAGATTCACATATACGTTCTTTGGATGCAAGACAGTGATTATATGTGTTTATAAGAAAAATCATTTCAAACAACTCTTTGAATTATCCAGTCAACTATTTTCCACTTAAACATAAATATATTAATTTCTTAATAAATAAAGTTTTTGAAATAAACTGATATAATAATAAGATAGCATAGTTTAAGTTCCAAACTTGTTATAAGTATGTTCCTAAAACGTTTTATGGCCCACATATGTTGAAGGCAACTTTGAAAACGCGTCATTTAGATGTCTGCCTCTGGGACTAGAGGGACGCGGAAAAAACTCACGGGCCAAGCAATGAATACTAAATACATAGTCATTTCTGTTTGATAAAAAAAAATAGGCAGGATTTGTCCCTTTCAAAATTATAAATGACCGCTGATTTTTATGTATTTTTTTGTCAGCAGTCTTACTTAAATTCTGTTTAAATTTTAAGCATGTACGATATTTCCTTGTAAGCCGTTTTGACAGTCTAAGTATGTTTTGTTGGTTATCATCAGGGTGTCATATTTAGACATTATTCAACGGAAAAAAGTATAAATAATTCCGAATAATTTTTTCATTGTAATAAACATTCATTATTCCTTCATTGGGCTATTCATTTGTTTAATGATTTGACCGCTGTAGACAACTTCTACACTAATTAGACTGACGCTCTAAGCTCCCAATTAACTACAAAAGAGTCATGTATATGACTATTATAAGATCTGTTTGTACTTTCGGAGTAGAGATTAGGGGATCCATTAAGTCATCGAATTCATCGCGTATCCAATCCTTACAATACAAATTTCTTCGTATATTTTTTTTGCTAATTTTTCTTACTTCTTTACGAAAAAATCATCCATTAAATGTCCAATTTGTTGCTGATTTATCCCGAACCCGATATATATCCTTTCATGACAAACTTTATTCCCACTCAAATCCACTAGTTTCAAACCTAGGAACTTCATGTCCCGATAATCTCCCGAGGCCTCTGAAAAGAAAATGGTTTTGTTATTTGAGCACTGCCATTGGTAATTTCTCTACTTGCCATTATCCAATGCCATTACACATCCTTTATTCCATTTACTTGTATATTACTATTATTACTATTTTTAAATTTCAATAAATCTTTTTTTTTTAATTATTTAATAAGAGACATCTATAATAGAGTATATATAGTATATATTCAATCTATTTTTTTATGAGACTTTTATGAGTTATAATCCTACAGATACTACACTATGTAAAATTAATTTAATATTAAACATACTCAATATTTAATTAACATGTCAATATTAATTAAAGTTTAATATTTAATTCATTTCAAATAATTTGATAATGATTAGCCAACATAGCAGATGCCCTCAAATCACAAAATTTAATTTAAAATGAAATTAAAAGTAAATAATTTTAGACTTATTTTAGTTTCTAAATTGATGATGTTATTTTTAATTTATATTTATTCTTCCGTGTTTATACGGAATTATTTTTATTTTCGAGACTAATAAAAAGGAAACGGATGGAAAGTTGTGACTTGACTCAGAGGGACAACCTGCGGAACTGATACCTACGCCTTTTAGGGTACTCCGATATTATTCTAGACATTGAAGTACAGTTCAGTAATTATTTTGAACTCCTCTTATGAGCCTAGTGGAATATGATTATCCGCTATTTGAAATATTGGAAACTTTTGTTTAATTAAAATACAGATTTTTTTAATTTACTTCAAGTTTGATCAGTAGAAAAATTATGTATAGTTATAATGAAAATTTTAATCTTATTTCAATGCATTGTCGGTGTAGAAATAACAGTCCTAGAATATATTAGAATGAAATGTACCTTGTTTTATTTTTTAAATCGATGTGTTCTGTTAAAACCGTGCATCAATTTTTTTTTTTTTTACGGTTCAAAGAAGTCAGTAACAGTGACTTTTTGATTTGGAAATGAAATTTTTTTTTGCTTAACTGATTGAGCACGACAAGCGACTAAACCAAATGTAGTTCCTCTATATGTTGCTAGGCAACGCCGATACAATATTACATCTCTAAAACGTTTTCATATGATAGAAAGGTTTATTTTTGGTCATTATTTTTTTAACACCACTTAATACCTTATGTTATGTATACAATTTTTTTTCAATTTTATATGTGCATCCATTAGTTTGGGAAGCGTAGTGGCTCAGTGGTAGAGCACTGAGTTGCCATGCCGGAAATCCTGGTTCAAATCCTGCTGCAGGTAGTACTTTTATTTAGTCTGTTTGCAGCGGGAGATGGATCATATGGGATATAGGACCCTCCTAGGGCTCACCCAGCCTTTATAAATATTATAAAAACAGGGAACCCTAAATAAAGGGTTGAGTGTGACCTAGGACAAGTCAACTCCTTGCAGAACCGTTGTCCATGGAACAGTACAGTCTCTATCACGTACTGAACCCCAGATCCGTTCACAGGTTGTATTGGTACAGGTTTTTTTTTCTTTTTTTTATCCATTAGTTTGAATTATGTAGTATTTATGCTCTATTTGTAATCTGATATTTATGTGTTTTATTTTAATATAATGGGATCTAATTCAACAAAATTATTTTTTATTTATCTATCTAATTAATTTTCAGTACAGTCAAGAAAAAAAATACAGAGTTAACTGTTTATTCTATAATATAATATTACAAAATATATTATAAATATTACTAACAAAAAAAAGTAATGCTCACATAAAATCAGAATACGCTTAAACTGCTCAAAATGTTTCCTCTGTTAAATTACAGCTTGTTAATCTAAGGAAATTATTTCGGAATTCACATGGCTAAGTTACGGACGTCAGTTTTAAGTGCATTAACTTTGCCCTGAACTTTGCCCCTGTAAACTTTACACACTCATGTCCTACATATAGCAAAACAATGTTACATCATCGCATAATAAGCATTTAGACATTTTATGTTAATTAACTATCGATTTAAATACCAAATTATCTAACTGTTTAGGAATTTTAGTCTTGTGTAAATTACTATTATAATTTGTTATAGACCAGCAATATCAGATGTAATGGCAAAGATTTGGTGCTGTATGATATTTTTAATGAGAAAGTAAGTTAGTTAGCTTAGTGTGAAGATAGCTGAATTATTGTGCTGAATATCTCCGACTGTGATAAATAAATTATTTAATCAGTTTACATCCATATATAGACATTGTATGATCAGCAAACCCTACTGGGGTTCACTCGGCCTCAATAAAGTGCGATTGCCTTAATTTGGGGAAATATAATGGTGGTTAAGCGTGTTCTTAGGCAAATCGCCTCCCTGCACAACTGTTGTATTAGAAGCAGTACCGTCTCTACCACCTTCGAAGACCAAAACGGTTCTTGTTCTTGTTTTATTATTTGTATGATACTTATAATTTCTGTAATAATCGTTTTGCTTTGTAATAATATTAAGTTTTAGTGGACCCGAAGACTCCACGCCGATTCTACTAATACCTCTGCTTACAAACTTCCGCGCACTACCAGACTACTTACCAGACCCATATCCTTTTGATTATTTATTAGGAAAATCTTCCCACCTACGCCTTGGTATATTCTTAGGACTGCACTCATTTGGTTGTGAGTATTCTGCCATTCCCCATTTTGTAAACTCGTCATTTCTCTCGTGGCCTCATCCTTTTATTACGATTTAGAACCATTTTAAATGTTTCAGGAAATTGATTTCCTATCTATTTCAAGGAAAAAAAAAGAAGATTGAAATATTATTAACAATACGAAACTTTAATTATTTAACACAAGAGTTTATTGCATAAAATGAACTTTATACGTCAGTCATAAACTCTGTAAAATACCAAGAACGAAGTTTTATAGGACAGTAAAAATAAGTTTTAGATCGCACTGTCTTGCTTGTTGTTGTGCCTTATAACAACGGTAGTATATATATTTACTTTTCCCCAACTTTATATATAGGTATATTTATATGATATATTTACTTTAGATTTTAACAGAAAGGGTTAGCTCAGTGTTTATAGTGATTAGCTTTGAAGGTCCCGGGCTACAATCCAGCTATGGCATGATATGTTGAGTTATTTGAACTGCTAACAACCATAGATCAACATGTGGGAAAATTGTGGCGTTGAGCGTAATTACCCCCAAAATCGCTTCCCTGAACAACCGTTGGTTTAGAAACATTAGGGAATCTACCATATACTGAGGCCTAATACCCTTTATACGTTTTTTTGCCGCCCTTCGTAAAGGGTCGTAAAACGGAGGTCCCGAGCGTGTATTGTGTCAGGTACATCGAAGATCCCTATAATTATAACTGTATAGGCTATATTTAGGATTCCCACTGTAGCATCATCCGGTTAGCCATAGGAAGGTGACGTTAAATGACTTTTTTTTGGAAGTAATCGTCTATTCCGAGCATAGCCGATGTTAGTCGAACTCTCCCGAAGGCCTGCCGCCAACCGACTGTGTTTAATAGTCACCGGCTGGTTGTCCGATCGTGAGGGTGTCGTGTTTAGCGAACGTATCTCTAGCTCGTCGACGTGTCTAAGTTATTCGAGACATGTGAGTTAAGTGTTAAGGTGCAATGAAAAATATTTCTTCCGTTTTGGTTCTTATTTTAGGACTCATAGCAGGTCAGTTAAATATTTTTTATTAATCGTAAAATATTATTTCTAATATTCGAAAATTTTTAGAATTATTTTTCTCTACTCAATATATAACTTATATTTTTTGTATGCAAAAAAACTATGATAAATATGAAATCAAATTTTAAAAATACACAGATTTAAAGCCTGGATTTATTGTTCACAATTAAATTAATATAAATTAATATTTGATTAACAATATATTCGGATCAAATATTATTTTATAAAATATAAAATATATAGGGATAAATAGAACATTTATAAATAATAGGTGAATATTTTTCTGTATTCATTATTTTTTGTGAATCTAAATTAATTTTATTTTTAAGCATTGATTAATATCCGTAATAGAAAAATAAAATGCGTTTTGTATTTACAATTAACAATGTTATTGTTTACAATTAAATTAAATAGATTAATATTTGGTTAATAATAATATAATATAATAATTAAATAATATGTGAAAAAATGTTCTTCATTTATTATGTACTTCTTAGATTTATGAATCTTAATTAATTTTATTTTTTAACGTTGATAAGCTCAGTAACAGAAAAATAAAATGTGCTCTTTATTTCCAATATTTTCTCTTTTAATAGACATATTTACGGTTTTTAGATCAGATAAGTGATTAAAAAAATACATACGCAGATTCAAAGTTTCTAGGTTCAAAAATTGTTATTGCTTACAATTATATAAAAATAAATTAATATTAATTATATAACTAAATTAATTTTATTTTTAAACACTGATTAATGCCCGTAACAGAAAAATTAAATGTACTCTATTTTCTGCAGTTTCTCTATTTTTAAGATCAGATCAGTAATTAGAAATAATACATTCATGGATTCAAAGCCTGTAGGTTCAAAAATGGTTATTGCTTACAATTATATACAAATAAATTAATATTAATTATACAACTAATATGTGAAAAATTGTTCTTCCGTTATAATTTTTTTCTTAAATCTAAATTAATTTTATTTTTAAACACTGATTAATGTCCGTAACAGAAAAATAAAATGTGCTCTATTTTCTGCAGTTTCTCTATTTTTAAGATCAGATCAGTAATTGAAAATAATACATTCATGGATTCAAAACCTATAGGTTAGAAAATTGTTATTGTTTACAACTAAATTAAAATAAAGTAATATTCGATTAATAGTAATAAATAAATAATTGTGAAAATAGTTCTTCATTTATTACTTTTTTCTTAATTGTGTATAAATCTAAATTAATTTTATTTTTGAACATTGATAATTATCCGTATCAGAAAAATAAAATGGAATCTGTATTTCCTATAATTTCTCTATTTATAGAAAATTTTACGATTTTTATATTATATTGCTAAAAATAAAAAAAGTTTTCCATAGCTTTAATTCCTTTAGGCTCGAAAATTATTATTGTTTCTTCATTAATTTTTTTTAATTATATTTATTTATTAAAATAAATTAAGATCTGGCGTTGTCCTCTCTCTAAAGTGGCCTTTAAAAAAATAACTAAAATTAATTTAAAAAAAAATATGATCAAGAAAAAAGTTTCAATTTTAAAAATTAAAGATTTATTTTTATTTTTATGTGTATTGCAAAAATATATCTTAGTGGATTTATTTTTTTGTATATTATTGTATATAAATTCAGTTAATACTAATATTTTAAAAAAATGTCTTGCTTTTGTATGCATATTAAAAAAAATGTTAATAAAAAAAGTTAATATTTTTTTTCCCCGATCACAAATTTTACGCTTGTAACATTATTCTGTTCTTCATGTCCTATGTAGAATTTTTAATTATATTTTTCGAACACAAGACCCATATATAAGATTTAATCCTTTATTGTTTTGATTCAATTGATTTATGTTTAGATATTTTTTATTTTATTGCAGTAATAAGGTATTAAAAGATGAATAGCCTAATAAAAATTTAGTTTAATCGCATCTCATTCCTATCTTTTTTGGAGGAATTACTTTTTAAATTATTTTGAAAGTAAACCTCGTTTATCCAAATAAAAATTCAAATCTCTAAACGCTAAATTTAAAATTTAAATTTTTGTCACCAATTTTGAAGTCTACGATAAGTTTCCTAAAAGAAAAATTAAAGAAACCGATTGGGCTGGGAGATAAAAAAAGTGAAAGAAATCTACAACAATATTTTAACAAAATTTCTAAAGGCGTTTATTTGTTATTTGCTATGAAATTTTTTATTGTTGATTTTTTTACAGTTTATGGTATTTTGTCTTGATTTTTTTTTTGTTCTCAAACAAATTTGTGGTTTTTGTTTTTAATGTTTTTAAATTGTTTTAAGAAAAGTTTTAAGGTTTCTGTTTAACTTTTTTTTTTCATAAAACGTTTTTGAGTTTAGTTTTTTCTATTTTTTGCTTTAAAAGCTTACAGAGTTATATTACTAAGGGATAAAGGTGGATTTCAGAATGAAAAATAATCTTTAAGAAATCAAGCTTGATAATATGTTCTGAATCTATTTACTGCGTCTTGTTGATAAATCATTCCACTTCTTAAAAGACAAGTAAAAAGTATTGTACAAATGATTCTGTCATATAATTTACTTTATAAAGAAAATGTTCAATAAGTTAGAGGACTTAATATTTTTTATTGCTCCTAGCCACTTTTCTTGAGGTTATATTAAAATAAAGTTGGCTTTGGAATATGAAGCATAACTTAGCGAATCTTTTTCTATTTCCGATAGCAAAGTATTTATGGCACACTCTTTAGCACACCCTGGGAACCATATATTCCACAATGGAGTCTTTACCGTTTCCTCCACTATATATTTTTATATTCGCAGTTTTAAATTTCCCAGTATATTTTGAAAGATAACGACTGAAATATAAATAAAAATCAAACCTAAGAAGACATCTGCTAAAATAGTGGGTTATATATTGCTAAACAACCTAAATGACTTCACAAATCAACATAGTTTTCTAAAAACAATTATTTATATTACCTGAACTATTTAAACGTTCTGTTTAGATATCGGTAAACAAAGTAATAAACTAAAAAAAAAAAAGAACAATACATGCTTTTTTAACAACAAAAGCTATTTCTTTAAGATTAATATGAATATGTATGGTAATTTAATTAATTAAACTATTTTGTTGCTTTATTTATTGTCTAATGAGGTGTACAAAACCACCAATTAATAGTGCTAATATTAAAAACTTTATTTAGAAGAACAACGTGATAAACTAAAAAAAAAATATTGTATTTAACTAAAAATGGTATTTCTGAACTAATAATATTAATATAATATAATTATTTTAGGTACGTTTTGTATTGATTAATGACCTAATAGACTACACAAAGTAGCTATTAATTAATGATATTAATATTGAAAGCTGTTTATTCAATTATAATGTCGATATGTATATTAACTACACAATATACGTAAATATACGTAATATACTACACAAATGAACATTAAAAAAAAATTATTTATAGTAACCAAATTGTTTAAATTACTTATTCTGATTATTTATT
Source organism: Troilus luridus (assembly GCA_964056705.1). Classification (NCBI taxonomy): domain Eukaryota; kingdom Metazoa; phylum Arthropoda; class Insecta; order Hemiptera; family Pentatomidae; genus Troilus; species Troilus luridus. The sequence goes on along the minus strand of OZ057417.1, from coordinate 37,236,439 downwards.
AGTGAACAACCTAATAAACTACCACACATTACCAATGCTATTTTATTACTTAATAATATAATTTAATTTAAATACTTACTTTATAGGAGCAACTGGTTATCAACTAATAACTTTAATATTGGAAACTATAAAAAGTATTTATTAACTAATAATATTAATATTTTTTATACTGACCAAACTAATTATGTAGATGGGTTATCTTTGATAAACTAAGGAACAGACTACACACAACAACACAATTTACTACAAAAATCTGTTTAATTACTAAGAATCTTTTTATTTATACAAATTTAAATCTTTAAAATGTTTGGTTGGGTTATGTATTGGTTAACTTCTTAATAAACTACACAAAACAACTATAAACACTATTTATTAACTAATAATAATAATATTTTATATAAATTTTTACTCTAATTCAACAATTTACTCTATTTAAGAGCGTTATCTATTAATTAACAGCCTAGTAAACTACATATCTAAAACAACTATTTAATTAAATAAATTGCTTATTAAATTATAATATTGATATATATATATATATATATATATATATATATATATATATATATATATATATTAATTAAACTCTCTAGACGGGTTACATATTGGTAAACAACATAATACATTTCACAAAACAAAATAATTTAATTATAAATATTATTAATACTAAATATTCAAATATTTATTTGAATCACCTGCTGGGAAAGCAAGACTTCCCAAACTTAGTTTTACATGGTAAGGACAATGGATTATCTAATAAATGCTTGGTAATTTATAATCCTGGTTTTCGTTCGTCTGTTGAATAAATGTGTCACTGGCTTTGTGGCTATAACTCTTATAAATTGGCATTAATATCTAAGCTTTAGTAAGACAAATTGAGCTTTGGTATATGCTGATTTCACCATATGACCCCTACTCTGGTATCTATAAATACTTATTAAAGTAAGGTAATTATTGTATACTAATTATTATTGTATAAAGAACAATGTCATGACTCGTAATCCTAATTTTTCAACAGAAGTATTTGAAAGTTCCGTATGGGTTGAAAAAATAATTAGTTTGGTATTGGTAAAGTATTCCTATTTTAATTATGGAATTGAAATTTTTTATTAACCATTAGAAGATTGTTAACAGCTTGATTTTTTTTTTATTTTAACTTTTGTCATTATTTCCATATACAAACATTATAAAACTCAAAAAATGACTTTATTAAAAAAAACAAGATTTAAATAGAATATTGGATATGTGGTTCCAACCTTTTAATTGAAAATTACCAATTTTCAAATTATGTTCTCCTTTTGAAGGAGTGATATGTTACAATAACCTCGCAAGTTGATCGGTAAATAGTAAAAACACAGTAACTAAATCTGTTTGAAGTGATATATTGAAATAAATGGGCGTGCCAATTGTGGTTTGTACTCTATTGGCTTCTTTGTGGCTGGGTTAGATAACCACATTTTTAATTTAATTTGTCTGCGGATGTTGTTTGCTAACTTTAAAAAAGACTATTGTTATAAATCAAAGTAGATTGCGGAGCCATATTAAAAAAAACAACAACTTTATTTGCAATTTTACATATACAAACAGCATAATTGTGAATACATGTTCCGGACTTCCTTTATATGTTTAAAGAACAGTGACTAAAATTAATTATAGTTATGTTTTATAAATAAGTTTTACAATAGCAGGAAAAATGTAGAAAAAACCCACTTGAAAAAAAAATTAATAATAATAAAATAAATAAATAAAAATGGTAATAATAAAGTAAATAAATATAATATTAATAATTAAATATAAAATAAGTAAACAATTAAAAATAACTATAAAATAAATACAGATAACTAGATTGCAATACCTGCAAATAGTGATTTGTTAAGTAAGAAGTATATGTTTTGTTCTTTTGTGCGCGTAGCGTCGTAGCGAATGTTTATCATAGTTACCGATTTCTCGGATTAATGGGTTTTCGGAAGCTGAAGTTTTTTAAAAGTATGCTTTTGTTTGGGCTGAAACATATTGTTTTATAGTAGGGAGTTCAAAATCTCTAAGCATAGTCGATATTTTCGTGTAACGGGGATAATTATTAATAATCCTCATGCATAGGTTTTGTACCCTTTCAAACTTTCTACAATTTTTGGCGCAGGTTGAACTCCAGACAGGTGAGGCATAGTTTATCAATGAGCGGATTACTGTTTTGTAAAGGATTAGTTTGTTTTTAGGGCTTAGCCTGGATTTTTTTATTAAAATAGGGAAACATTTTGTAGATGGTTTATTTCGCTTTTTTGGTTTTCCTGTTGATGTGCTCTGTGAATGTTAAAGACTTATCTAAGCGGAGCCATATTAATTTTAGTTTATTCATAGGGATTTACATTATTGCATAAAAACCTTCTTGATGTGCTTAAAATTGCAGTTTTTATTTAATATTATTTATTTATTATTGTTTTTACAATATTTCATAATTTCTGATTACAAATTTAATCATAATTTTCCTATGACGTATAAATTAACTATTTAGTCTAAACTTAAAAATTTAAGCTGGTTTAAAAATTTTATATAATTTATTATTTTTTCCCTATTTCTTCATAATTTCTTATATATCTTCATAATTTTTTTTTTAAATTATTTTATTGAATTGTACAACTGTAATATATACATCTAGTACAAGGGCTATATGAATAAATAAATACATGAAAGGACATGTAGAGGCACTACCCATTGGCAGCACTCTAATTACATTTCTATTATAGAAGGTCCCGAGGCCATCTTCTCTTGAGACGCCTAGGAGGATTGTCCAGGATGGAATTGGATGCAAGGATGGAAACTGGTGGGTTTGGATGGGCTTGGAGTTTATTATGGAATGATAGGTATCTGGAATGGGCTAAATCGGTAACATATGGAACGTTGAGGTCATTATGGATGGTTTTATTTGTTACATAATAAGGAGCGTTTAGGATTTTGTGAAGGATTTTGGATTGCAAGGATTGAATACGAGAGGAATTTGATGGTTTGGTGGAGCCCCATAGTTCAATTCCGTAAGTCCATATAGTTCTTATAACAGTCACATAAATAAGTCTTTTGTAATTGATCTGAAGTTTTGAGCGTTTGTCTAGTATGTGTTGAAGTAGTCGGAAGCATCTAGCTGTTTCTTGTCTTTTCAGTCTTGTGTGAGGGTTTCAATTAAGACGTTTCTCTAAGTTGAGTCCTAGGTAGTCAATCTGTTCAACAGGGATAAGTGGAGTACTATTAAAGGATACAGTAGGACAGGAAGTCATGGGTTTTCGGCGAAGGGTAAAGGTAATTTGATGGGACTTGTTGGAATAGATTTTACTTCATAATTTAATCATCGTTTTGCTCTAACATATAAATTAATAATTTAGCCCACCTTTGAATTTTTAATTTCTTATATTATTAACTTGTAAATGTATTGCGCATCGTATTAATTGATCTGTTAATATAAGAAGCACATGTAAGGACATGTAATAAGAACATTTAAGCGTGTTGCATTCACCAATTCTAACAAACAAGGTAATTTACATTCTAGAAAAATACAACACGATTCCCGATCAAATACACTGTGAGTTACCTCCTGCAAGCTGACGAATCTTACCCGATGCTGAGGATGCTTGAGGAATTCCAGGACTTGGAATTTTGTGCTTCTGCAAGCACATTAACTTTCATATCATGCCTAGATAGGTGAAAGGATTATGATTGAAAATGAATCCATTAAGGAAATATGTTCCTTCATAAAGTGGAAGGAACTCATAAGAGTTGTCTTACAAAGTTCTGATCTTGTTAAACTGGAGTGAGAATCTTTCTTTATCCAGGCCTAGTGTAAGTGCAAGGAGTTCCTTTTTAGACATTTTTCTTCCTCCATTGTCCAAGTTCCCTTGAAGATCTTATCTTGCTAACATATTGATATCATTTATAACTCTGGATCTCCATTCGTTTGCATATAAATGAGTACAGTTTCGAGGCTTTCGATGCATTACCGCCACGTTTTCTTATCATAAAGAATTTAGAAAGATATATATTCATAGTTTTTTTTTTTTTTAATTTTTCTTTTATTTAAAAATAGTGCTAGAACTTCGAACTTTAAGAACTAGAACTAGAACATTCGAAAAATAAGAGTTCTTTTGCATCGAACCTAAGATATTCATGAATAGTTTTGAAATCAAGCTAAATTATAAGTTCATAATTTAAAATAATCATAATTAAGTAAAATATATTGGTATTCAATGATTAACAGTTGACTATACCAATATGGAGGTAAAAACTGATTGGATCGATGTCAAGAATAATTAGTGATAAACTATTTATTATAAACCGACGCCCGGCTTCTAATTATTATTATTTCTTTTTATATTAATTTCCTATTTAATTATTTAAGTTATAAATATTTTTGTGCATTAACTAATTATCCTTGCACTGTGGTTCGAAACCACAATTATTTTTTAAAACTATTTAATTTTTTTTTATTTAACCTCTTCCCGAACCATTTTCCCCTCCTTAATGTCCTTGATTTAATAGAAGAATGAAACGATTGTTCATCGTCAAATTATTTTTATACAAGCTTGAACATTAACAGTTTCAATTTATATTACTATCCATGTTATTAACTGGCATGAATAGTTTTTGTTTACTCATTGCTGATGTGGCTGATTGTACGTTGCTACAGCAGGAGTCCTAAATTATGCCTATCCAGGTATAATCAGAATAGGAATCTCCAATGTGCGTCTAACACCGCACAGGCTCGGAAACCCCATTTTACGTCCCTTCTAAAGGCCGGCATAAACAAAGATTTTTTTTCCTACTGGACTACGGATCCGCAGTGGCATTGAAGGCTCTTATGCTAACCCCGACACCACAGGTGACCTTCCCTCCACTCTACCATGCATATTTAATTAATTTACAGTTTGATACAGGAAGGGTCCGCTTTAGAGGATCGAAATATGGTTACTTGTACAGCTGCTGACCTTGTACAGCCATATTCCTTGGATCTAGACACGTTTTATCACTGTCTTTAAAACCGATTGTTCGGCGTTGATTTATCTTTTAAATAATTTAATTAAATATTTAATTATGTACGTTTAAATATTATATATCAAAATATAGTTATTTTCACATTCTTACAATTTACTACAAAGCTCTCCTTACACTATCACTAATATTGAACCATTATTATTTGTTTATATGATATTTATAACTGCATACCTCATTGGTTAACTTATTTTTTGTCATTTTTAAATTAAATTTTGTAAAAATTTTTATAAAATGTATTTATTATAATCAGATGCATATTAAAACTTTAATTATGTTTCTCAACTTTTATAATTTAGAAAGTTTTGATTTATTCTTCGGACATTGTTCATCGATATTATTATGCATCAGATGAACCGGAACTTATTCCTTCCTTTGGAGCTAATAACAAACCATAATTTAAAAGTCTTATAACAAATTTATTCTTTTACAATAATTATGTATTTAAATAATATATATATAATTTTCTTGTAGAACTGTTGAATTATTTATTTCAAATCCTTAGGATACTATCTCATAACCTGCCACTGATAACACCCAACTTCTTATACCTATTACTAGAATCCAGGTTAGATTATTAAAAATGGAATTTTAATGGAAAAACGTGTACCTCTACAACCCATGATGTATCTTGGGTTCAGTAGATGGCATATACTGTACTGTTTCTAGGTTGTGCGTAGAGGTCATTTGTCCAGGATGATACTCAAACGCCTGGATTTTCGTTCAATTAAGGGTAAGGGTACCCATGTTATCTAGCCTGGGTGAGCCTCGGAGGGCTTTTAAAGTTGAGTAATAGTTTTATAAAATATTAACAAAATTATATCCATTAAGTGCTGGTTAAAATAGTTTTGTTTTGATTTCATTGGGAGGGGCGTTGCTCAGTGCACACTGGGCTACGTAGATGAATCATACGGGTTCGAAACAGCTTGTGGCATATAATTTTTTTATTCTTTAAGTAACCATGAATTGACCCCGTGGGATCAGCAGACCCTCTCCGGATTACCCAGCCTCTGCAACTCAGTAAAGTGGGATCCTCATTTAGGGAAAATTGGTGGTTGAGCGTGAAATCTCCCTACATAACCTCTCATTGGCGCAGAAAGAGTACAGTCTTTTGGACGTATTGAAGAAATTAAGGGATTAAATTTAATTAGAACAAAAATATTAAATATTCCCAAAGAACAGGCCAATATATTTTTTTCCATATCTGGAGTAGAATAGCATCGTAGACCGCTGATTAGCTATTTTTCCAAATAGTTCCAGTTTCAAATCAGGCTGTGGCAGATTAATTATTCCATTCTTTCAGCAGCCGTGGATCGATCCTGTGGCCTCTGCTGACCCTCTGTTGGCTTATCCAGTCTCTATGAAGTGGGTGTCTTAATTAGGTTAAAAATCTGGCGGTTTCTGCGTGATATTGGCCCTATCTCCAATCGCCAACAGAACCGTTGTTCTAGAATCAATTTAATCTCTACCACATACTGAAGCTAAAAATATGCGTCTATATTCCCTGTTGGTGACTTTTAATAGAGACATACATTCGGTCATAATACCTACAGATTGATATTTCCAGAAGCATACAAGTGCTTTAAGGGTTAACCTCTCCCAAATTCGAAGAAGTGAGTTAATTAGATTATCCGTTATCCCTTCATACGATAAAGCGACACGTTTAATTACCAGTCGAAACTTTCCCCCTTTAAAGCTTATTGCCGCTTACACACGATCGCGAATGTTATTTATCGTTTCGGTCCCTAAAGGCCATTCACGGCCCTACATTAGGGACTGATGAAGGTCCCCATAGAGGCGACGTCACCCTTTTCAAGATTTAAACTTATTTACCGGCCCTTTTCTTTGACCTTCCTTTAATCTTTCTTCATTAATCTCTTTTTTGTGATTAATGTAGTCAAATCCTTCATCCGTTTTATCTCGGTTGTATTATTAATTATGTATAATTACTTATCTACCCTTTTTATCTTTATGTAATTAATTCAGCGACCATTAACAAGGGCTGAGAGGGGCGACCTGTGGTATAGTGGTTAGCATAACAACCTACTATGACCAAGATCGCGGGTAGGTGGACCTAGGATTTTTTAAATGGGTTTAAACAATGCTTGGTTACGCCATCCTTTGGAAGGAACGTACAACGGGGGTCCCGAGCCTTTACGATGTCAGGTACTCGTTAAAGATCCCTGCCTAAGTTATACCTAGATATGTATAATTTAGGACTGTAGCATTATCCGAATAGCCAGCAGCATAAAGTGACCTTAAATGAAAACACAATAAGCGCTGAGTAGATTGATAATGGTTCGGGGATTGGACCGTGGCGTAGGAGGGAGGATCGATATAGATGAGTCGGCTTTGTCTGGTAAGTCGTCGATGGAAGTTTGTCGGTATCAGCCTCGACCATTCGATTTGAAAAAGTTATAATGGACTCTAGCCAAGCAACAAGAGATATTGAGTACATCATAGAGAAAGATTTTCCGAAGGAGTTTTTGGCCTATCGTAGATGGAAATCTTTTCCGTATGAAAACGAATGGAGAACTTAAGGTCCTATATGAAGAACCTGACATAGTGTCTGTTATAAAAAAATAGGAATAAGGTGGTTAGTTAGAAAAAGGCTCTTTAGCAGATCTTGGATGAATTTCTAGACTGCGAAGGTTGGACGATGTGGAAGCAGACCTCAGCCTCCTGGGGGTGAGAACTCATGAAGGCCGGTCAGACTCTAGGACCTCTAACGCCGTGAGAAGAATTTTTCTTAAAATGTTTGTTTGCACTCTAAGGATATGAATATCTAAACTAAATTATATGTTTTCGAGCACATGATGATATATATTGTAATAGTTTAATGTATCGCTCCTTCAAAAGAACAACGTCATAACTAAAAACCTAAGTTTTCAATAGAGGTATTTGAAAGTTTCTTGGGAGTTTAAAAACAAAATTTTGATTATTGGTAAAGCAAAACATCCCTATTTTTATTGTTCTTACCTTGATTATAATAACAGAAAAAAATTTTTATGAGCAGTGTAGGGAAATTTTTATGAAACTAGTCCAGGTGCTGAAACATGGGTTTATTAAACCTAATGCACAATAATATATAAGAATACTAACTTAACATAAAAAAAAAAAGAATAACTTTGATACAAAACGAAAATAACAATGAATCTTAAAATTAAAGAGAAAAAAAGAATAGTCTTATAAGAGAAAAGAACATTTTTGAATCTTAAAATTATATATGAACCTAAGAGAAAACAAACACTGGACGATTAGGCGACACTGCGAATTGATTCTATTGTCTTTAATTTCTAAAGTTGTGGCACTCGGCGAACTCTATGGCGAACTATGGCGATAACTGGTCAGTAGATTCATAATAATTTAATGATAAGGAACTTGACAGTTTGGTCGCTCTCTCTTCCTGAGACTCGTTACCTCCATTCTATCATTCACCTGACACAATCTGGTTGCTAGGCGACAGAATGCAGTTGAACAATAAACACCCGTCTCACCTCTCGTCGTCTTGGCGGAAGTAACAGCTCCTTGTGGCGTCTTAATAGAAGTATATCAGCACCTCGTTCGTCTAGGTGGCAGTCTCACAGCTGGTAGTAGGGAGACACACCCTCCGCTCTCAAAGCCTACTGGAGTTGCCTATTGTGACTGTTGTATTGTAATTGTAGTTGTGTTGTAATTGTTGTATTGTATGTAATTACCCGCGGGTAATTTAAATTTGAATTCACGCTACTGCATTAATTCACGCTACTTAACAGTTATGACGGAATCGAAATTCTTTTATTAACCGCTAGAAAATTTGTAAAAACTTGAAACTTTTTATTTTAATTTTATTTTAGCCCTTTAAAATTTCAAGTTCTAAGATGATACAATTAAAAAAATGACTGTATTAAAAAAAATTGTTGGAATATCAGAGATGTCGTTCCTGAATTAAATAGCTTCAACCAATACAGTTGCTACTAAAGGGTTAGCTCAAAAATGCCAATTTTCGATTTATCTCGTTGTTTTTTTTGAAGGAGCGATATAGAAACAATGTTGGTATTTCAAAGATATGTACTGAAAAAATTAGTACTAAATATATCGTAATATCAATAAGTGATTTATTTGCCTAGAATGAATATCGACTTTACAACACGTATCTACTAAAGTTGATGTTTCTTACTGAGTTAAATACAATGGACAACCAAGCTGATTTTCAACAATCGTTTAATGAAATCTATCAACCTTAAATAATAGGCTACCGCTAATTTTAATGGAAAAATGTTTTTTTAAACATGAAATTTTCGATTCCGAAAATTTTCTGATTGAATTTCGCGCCAAAACGGTAAGTTTTGATAATACATATTGTGACGTCATCAGGCTTGTCAGTTGATCTCCCATCGTTGTTGTCAGTTTTCCTTGTAATTTTTGAAACGTTTTTAGCTTAAATCATGTCTTACAAATTCTGTTGTGTGCCAATGTGTGAACAAAATCAACCCCAGATAAACTGTTCCTCAAAGTTCACATGGATCCAATAAGAAGAAAAAAGTGGTTTTCTCTGATGAGAAGAAAAGATAGCCTGGGTCCTTCTACAAACTGTTATGCCCATGAAAATCATTTGAATGTAAGTTTAAGCTTTGTACTCTTATAGATCTTCTGCATTGAATATAGTGTAAAGTTAGAATAGTTTCAGCAATAACTAGTCAGTGTATAGTGCATGTAAACTCTCTCATAAACAAACACCGTTTTCAGATGCAGTGAGTTTGATCTTTTTTTTTCCTATTCTGTTCCAGGTAGAAGAAGTAGTAGAAAATATCATTAAAGTTAGATTAGTAGGGGGTCCAATAGCTTTGAAAAAAAAGAAGCTGTACCAACCAAATTCAATAGCCAAAGAGGATCCTAGCACATGCATCCCAACCAAGACCTCTTGGTGTCAAAAGGATGAGACAATCACTAATCGGTGATGTTATGTAACCATCAATATTGAATAACGAAAACATAGAAAACACAGGATTGAATGTCTCAGAACCTATATTGAAAATTCGTACATGTTCTTCAAACGTAGATGCAGAAACACAAGTATGGACATCAGAAACACACAAAAAAGTTCATATCAGAAGCAAAGCTATTCAAACAAAGGCATGTTTGAAAGATAGGGCATCACCTATTTTAATGGTAAAAAATATGCAAACATCGCCCATGAAGGTACCAAAATTTCTTGCCAGTGATATTTATAGTGATGACTCCAGTGATTCAGATAACATTTCATCATATGTTGATGATAAAACTTACAAAGATTTCTCTACTTTGTCTCTGAATGAACCAAGTGATTGTGATAAAGAGAGTATTTCTGCAATACAAAGTTTAAAGCACACTCAAAAAAAGATCATAAAGAAACCTTTGTCATGTATAGGTTATGTTGATAAAACTAATAGTTATTGAATAAAAAGATGCCAATAATAACAAAAATTGACTCTTTACTTGAAATAAGTTATTTTAATTAATAAGCAATTGTTTTATTTCTGAAGATGAACACAATATTCTATACGAAAATGCAAAAACATCAGATGAATTTCTTATGTTACAAAAATGTAAACATGCCTGATGACGTCACCAAGCCAAAAGTGAAGCGTTTAAAAGTTTCTCATTTCCCGCATCAATTTTTTCATAATCCGTACGCGATTTTTTCGACGAAAAATGATCTTTTAAAAATAAAATGAATATTTTTGTTAAAGTTACAGTATGGTGAATCTAAGAATGCATTTATTTTTAATTTAAAAAAAAAAATCTTGGTTGCCCATTAGTGATTGTTTTTGTCGGATTTGTTTAATTAAATCTGAATAACTTTATAATCGGTTTATCGTTTTTGAAAAAACTCTAAACCCCTCTCAAATTTGATCAAACATATCTGGGGGGTATGTAATATCTGTCACTCATATAAAGGACGGAGGAAATGGGAGATGCCAATCACTGCTGGTATTTTCCTGTGCAGAAGTGTTCCAGCTATTCCAGCAATAAACTTGTTGAAATCGAAATCGAATCGTTGCTAAAAATCTTTTAAACAATATAAAAAAAGTGTTAACTGATTTTAAATTATTTAAATTTTAAAAATAATAAACAATATTTTAAGCAATGACTATATTTTTTTCATAATAGTATAGGGAGGAAATGTAACTCCTTCCATATCTTATTCTGTTTGTTTATTCGTTTTACAATACTTCATGCTGCTATGGCCGATCGGACAATGCTACAGTGTGAGCTATGAATTGTGCCTATCCAGGTATAATTAGGATAGAGATCTAACGTTACCTCACATTCTATTGACTCAAAAGGGGGTCTCAAGATCGCACATGGTCCGTCCGTGACAGTTTATAAATGTTAGATGTAATTAGTAATTATAGTAAATTATCTAAATGAAGAGACTGTTCTGTTTTTAGAATAACGGTAGTACAGGGACGCGATTTGCCCTTGTTTTTTCTTAACTAAGGGTATGAGCCTCAAGAGGTTCGACAGTCCTGAAGAGTCGTTTCATGGATGTTAATAGATTAAATAATTTATCTTCTACAGCTGGATTTGATTTCTAAACATCCAGGATAGCAACTCAACGTTCTACACCCTGCTTATTTATTTGTTCCCGGATTTAATCAAAGAATCCCTATGATGATACTACCAATAATTTATATATTGTAGGTGTAGATTAAAGATACCTATACCAACAGAAAATATTTTTCTACTGAACCGAAGACTGGTTGTAAGTCACATTCGTTATTTGGGCTTATTTCTCCCTCCCATCATTATCTATTAAGATCTTATTGTTGATTTCTAATAAGAAACGACTTAGTGATCAGCTTTAAATGTTCTAAATATTTGTTTATAAATAGCTGGCAATGTAGACGGTTCGATAGTTCTCGACTGAGAAGCAATTGACTCGAATCATTTGATCAGAACTGAAGCTCATTTGATTCAATGATTCCGTTCTAGACTTGCTGAGCCAATTGATGCCTGTTCGACCATTTATCCCGATGCTATGTTCGGATCAAAATTATTCCATTTCGAAGGCATTTAGTCTTGAGGTTTCCTAGCTTGGTTGTAGCATTATATCAAAATTACAAAAAATATATTATAAAAAAAGAAATACAAAGGACATTATAGCCTATGAATAATGCAAAATTCTTTGTTAGTTTTAATTTAATTTAATTTTTAAATTTTGTCCCTATTTTATTCTGTACTGTAGTAGTTTGGATTTTTTACCGCACAGTTTGATTTTGTATTAATAAAATATAATATACTATATTTTGCTAAATAATATTAGTTAACCTTATATCTAAGAGGAAGAAAATGGTCCGGGTGAAGGTAAAAAAAAATTCTCATATAGGGAGAACTGTTTATTGGAAAGCCGATGTTTCGACCTAAATTGAAGATTTTCTCCTGGACTAAATATGTAAAATACAAATAAATTAAAATAATATATGGAAAAGAATAACAGTATATGTAGTATATTGAAACTCCTCCGAAACGACTCGACCGATTCTTATGAAATTTTGTGTATAGATTCAGTAGGTCTGAGAATCTGACGTAAACTATTTTTCATACTCCTAAGTTATACGGGTCGGCCATTATTATTGATTATGCGTCGATCGTAGGAGCAACGCGTGATGATGCTGCATTTTTGATATGTTGTAAGGGCATGTGTGAGTAGTGTAAATCCAAGTTTGCAACCAAAAAAACGGACTGGAATACTTTTAGTGGCCGAAAAACTTCTAAATTTTCGGAGTTATTTCAGTTTATGGCCTGTATCTGCTAATCGGTTTGTTTTAGGGGAAAAAACATAAATAACCATTTTTAAAGAAGATGAAATTTGATTTTTTTGAATTTTTTCATACCCCTAAGTGATATGTGTCGGCTATTATTATTGATTATGCGTTAATATTGAATCCACCAATTATGGAATGGTACACGTTAGGTCACCAAAAATATCACCGGGAATGTTATTGAAGCAGCAATGTTGAAAGAGAAATCGTCCTGTAGCCAAGTATTCCAATGATACCATCAGAGCCCATAATACCTTTCAAAATACTTCAATTTGATATACGCTTGGCTTTTGCTATGACCATCAACAAGTCTCAAAGCCAGACAATGTCCATTTGCGGTTTGGACCTAGAACATCCATGTTTCTCCCATGGACAATTATATGTTGCATGCTCACGTGTTAGTAAACCATCTAATCTATTTGTATTAGCAAAGGACAGTTTAACAAAAAATATTGTGCATCGATTAGCACTCAATTAAATTGAAATAATTGTATTTTAATTTATTTTTATCTTGCTTATTTTGCCCTAAAGAAGATCTGCTATGGGGTCAAAACGTCTGCTTTCCAATAAACAGATCTCTTTTTATAAAAGATTTTTTTTAAATCTCCACCCGGACCATTTTCTTCCTCCTAATATATAATAGCTTACATAATAATAACATGATAGCCAGTACCTTAACCTCTGTCTCGCTATATATGTATTTTTTTCATTCCATTTTATTTATTTATTTTTACAATGGAGCCATTATGGACTACGTCAGATTCAAATGTTGTTTTATATTTCTCTTCCCGTGTTTTGTTTTCTTTCATTCGTTGTTCCAATAATCTTTCAACCTTAAAATCTAGTATATTCAATCACCTTATATCCACACAATTCCCAAAAAATCGGAAATAATATATTCACTTTTGTGATTACAATTTTATATATATATATTGGTTAATAATATATATATATATATATATATATATATATATATGAATATGAGACTAACCTAGTCTCGAAACGTCGCCTAAGAATTTGAAATAACTGACTGAAACTCGAGAACCATAAACAATATATATATATATTCTAAATTGACTGCTAACTCTTCCATTTAGATATTTAAAAAAAAAAAATTATTGTTATCTTATTTGTATTTATTTTACAAGTTTTTTTATTTTTTAAATATTGTAATCGGAGCTAAATCGCAATTTTTAAAAATTCTCTCATTTGTTAATGTAATCGTATTAATTGACTAAATGTAATTACATTATAATCTAAGAAACAATGGTTTTTTTTTTAACACTCGTATTGTTATTCTAAAGGGACTTGTCTCAGAATAAATAAATACTTTATTATTATTATCATAATATATATACTATGAAAAATCGATACCAAGAAATGAAAAAAAATACATCAGAGTTTTAATATGCTTTATATATTGATCATAATTTTTAAATTACTTCACTGTGCATTTTATTACAATTACAGAAAGGTTTATTACAGATTAGTTTTTTTATTATTTTGTTGATGACCAATCGGTTTGAATGAACGCCAGTATTACAAGACTCAGTGCCAATTTCCGAGCCGAATACAGTATATTACTTTAGACAATAAATTTACTGATAGAATGACAATAGCCCATACAAAATGATTAACGATAGGAACCAATACATAGATTTATGTATCGGGAATGTTGACACCGGATATGATAGGATAAATAATGTGTAGTCATTTAGAAATGTGATTTCCGGTTTGAATGGAGTGACAAAATACAATTTTAAAAATATTGCTTATCAAACTATTGTGATAAGGTGAGTTATCGATACTAAATTAAAATAAAATCATTTAAAACATGTATAGTATTTTTTAAATATATATTTTTTTATTTATATCATTTTTTGCATCCAGTATAGCAAATCTGCGCTCTACACACTCACATATATTTACATACTACCACATTAAAATTATTGCCAACATTTTTGTAACCTTTGCAAATTATCATCTGATACTATTATGTATTCGTATCGCTTGGCTTTAATAATAAAATTTTTGTTAAAATCGTATTCGAAAATAATATAGCACAGAAGTTCTTTTAATATTTATTTTAAAAATCATAAAATAGAAAACACAATTATGATTTTGTAAAAAAATATAATAATAAAGTAGAAACACAATATTGAACAGTCTTTTAATTGTGCTCTATCCGTTTTTAATTGGACTTATAACTATGGACTAATGATCCACCCAGCCTATACGTTAAGCCAAATGGAAACTCTACAATTTCATTTGACATGTCATTAACTCAATCTAGTTTTATTCCTCGAGATAGATTAAGAACATAGAGGACACACTACACGTTCAATTTAAGCTCAACTCTTAATTTAACAATGTATCTTATATACCTTATATAAAAATAGACATACATATATATGCGTATAAGAAATATGGGTTTCCCTATAAAAATATACACTTCATTCTCTGGTACGTGGTATGAATATATTCCGATCATATAGAAATTTTTATAATAGTATCATTAAAACGGCTAAATTGGATTGATTGCTATTATTAAAATATTAAATCACTTAATTTATTAGTCATCCCTATGGAAACCATATTCCCATATTCCATTCCGTATAGTATCACCGGATTGATGACCGTCTTGTCTTAATTTCTTTTATATTAATAATAATTAATAAATAAATATAAAAGAAATTAAGACAAGACGCCCGTCAAAACCGGTGATACTGTACGGAATGGAATATGGGAATATGGTTTCCATAAGGATGACAATGGGAAAGACTAAAAGAAATTAAGGTCCTTGTGTGAAAGAGAGATGCGAGAAAAGGAGTAGCGTGGACCAAGGAAAGAAGGAAAGAACAATCGGATAAAATCAGGAAAAGTTGGAAGGAAAGAAGGAAGGAGAGAAGGGGGTATGAAAAGAAGTGAAAATAATGATATTCGCGTGGTCTCTATGGCCGTTCCGTAAAAAAAAAAAAATACTATAAACCAAATAATATTTCTTTAAAATAAAAGTTATTTTGCAAAAAAAATAATTATGTACGACTTCCTATTTTTTATGTTTACATACTCTTTACCATCCCACAATATCGAAATATTTTTTGTATTTTTAAATAATTATTAGTCAGTATTATAAAAACTACGCTTTGATCTTAGCCAATAGGCCGAGAAGCTTTTCCTATTTCCCATTGCCTTAAAATACCCCAGGGTAAAAGGAGGCCTCAGCTATAAATATTAGATTTAACTTTCTGTATTAGATATAAGATTCTTAGATTTAGTTAGTATTTGTAATTTAGTTTGTAAATAAATTAGGAGGGTAAGATAAAAAAAAATAAAAAAAATACAAAAAATAATAAAAAAATATATATATATTATAAAAACTATAAACGGAGCAATTACTAATAAAAGGTTGTCGATTTTTATGTGCACATTATATTGTTGTAATTGTAATTTAATAAAAATAAAGCAGGTTCAGAAAAAAAAAAAGAGCTAATACTATATATCAAGTTATGAACATCGTGAGTACGCTCATTTAATTATAAATTGTGTATTTTTATTTATAAATTATTTGTGTTGTACCGTTATTGGTTTTTATAATTGATTAAAAGTATTGTTACCTCGGTCTCGTATCTAGGACTTAGAGGACACCTAAAAGGGGCTGGGAGAGGACAGGGTATAGTCGAGGACACCTAGGGACACTAGGGGAAGAAATAAACCCAAAACATTCATCTATCAAAATAAAGTGCTATTGTATTGAAATAAAATTTACATTCACTATCATTAATAGGGTATTAATATTAATAATAATTACAAATTTAAACCGAAATCCCCAGTCAAAATAAAACTAATTACACATAAGATTCACCTTCAATAATAGTACTAAATAATAACATGCGATCAGAACGAAATCATATCCCAGATTCTCCCTCAATAATCATAATAATTACTAAGAACCACTAATAAATTAATAATAAAACAATTTCCTTAATCTATGACAATAATCTTATGCACTAACAATAATTACAAATTGAATTATTCCCCATCAGTAATCATTACCTCCTAACTGCTAATTAATCGAACTCGATCCCTCACATTCAACCCTAATCTTACACACTAATAAGGATTATGCTTAAATAAAAGATTCCCATTTGTTCTGTGGCCGAAACGCGCCGAATGGCAAAGAAAATAGTTAATTGTCAGAGTTGAGTGATGCTAATTACAACTGCACTACAAGCGGGCTTCACCCCGAATAAAAGTCTGACTGCAATATAAAGCAAAGTTCCTACCTTCCATCTGGTTTCTTGCTCAGGTCCCTCGGCTTCTCACTGGCACCAGTCTTCAACTCTAACTCTTGGGGGAAAACGGTCTCGTATTTGAAGGCTTATTCGAGCTAACGTCAACATTCTTATCCCGTAGTCTGTGAGGTGCTGCACCCTGGTGGTCATGGCTATCCCGAGAATCTCTTGAATTAAATTAACTTTTTAAATATTCGATCTGACTCGACTTGTAGTTGACGGGAATGCTGACGTAATTTCCGTATTAGAGTGATGATTCGGCATCGCCACAGGCAGACAATACCCTACTAACATTACTTAACCTTTAATAAATTATAACTAACTTAAATTATCTGAGTCCGTTACACCACTCCCCCCTTTCCAAAAGAGGCGACCATAGTCGGCTCTTTTCACTCGTTCGTCACTATATATTCCACTACACAACACCTAAATCTGTATAAAGTCTGCGTTGTTCACCCTTTGGCACCATCCGTCGTTGGCTGTGACTCCTGGCTCTCGGGATACTGTATCACAATCGGGGCTTCATTTGTTCGTGGTCCGGTTCCTGGCTTTTAGTGGTACGGCCATGACGATGTGTAGAACATCAGCAACTACTACGCCGTGAAACTTGGCGGCCATGAAGTGGTGGTAGGCATCCTCTGCTTGGGTTCCTGCAATCAGACTTAATTCAGGGGGAAGAGATGCAGTTACAGTTTTAAGGATAGAGCTTCCCCGGGGGACAGAATAGTATGGCTAAAGTGACCCCGAGCTATTGTTTCGAAAGACCTATACATCTCGCGCAACTCGATTTTGGCGTCTAAGGCGGTGATTTCTAGGTGCCTTAGGGCAGTGGTTAAGGCTAAGGAGAGGTTTAGGAAGGAGTAAAAGGTGTCTAGTTAATCGTTACACCCCTGTCATTTTCTGTGTCTTCGTAGGTTGTACGGGCTCCTGATTGTCGGGTTTTCTAGGGAGGGTTCGGGTTTCCACGTCTCGTCCTTGGGGTCTTCGGGAGGAATGTGCTCGGTAGCATCTGACTCCTCGGCTTCCACTACCGTCGGTTCCCGAGGGGGTGTGCTAGGTGCTGGGCTCCTAGGAATCATACTGGGCCTTCCTGAAGTTTCCACAACTTCCCAAGGGGTCGGAGCCCTGCCTCGGGGAGAGCTAACAGCCCAAGCCTCTGGATGTGTTCTTCCTTCTGGCTCATTCCCGTTCTCTTCTTCCGCCTCATCAGAGCTATCTATGGGCACGAGGCCTAGCTCATCCTCGTCCTCTTCTAGTTCCGACTCGGTTTGATCTTGTCTCTGGTTTGTGGATGAGGATCTGGAAGATGCCTTGTTATTGTATTCGAGCCCTACGGATGAGTCCACTGTCGCCTTCCCATAGGCCGGCTTCAAGCGGTTGATGTGTACCACCTGGACGTGCCCTGTCTCACTCCTAACCTCATAGGTTACTTTTCCCAGCTTCTTTGTGACAACGTGCGGCCCGGTCCACGGGCAGTGGAATTTAGAGAAATGGCCGGGTTTAACCGCAGGCACATGGAGGTACACCCAATCTCCAACTTCAAAGTTTCTTTCCTTCCTGGTCCGGTTGATTCGCTCAGTTCGCCGAGTCCACTCCTGATCTATCCTCCTGCGGGCTTCTTCATGGGCTTCTTGTATTCGATCCCTCAGTTGTTGCGCAGCATCAACCGTCTCCTCGGTCCCTTCCCCCATCCAATGGGTGTCAATTTGCGCGGGTGTCCTGAGCTCTCTCCCGAACAGGAGATAGTTAGGTGAGAACCCTGTGGCCGAATGAGGTATCGCCCTGTAGGCCATAAGAGAATAGGGTACCCACTTATCCCAATCTCTGCCATCTTTCCTTGCAAAGTGGGCTAGGGAATCGCCCAGTGTTCTATGGAATCTTTCCAACATTCCGTTACTTTGTGGGTGGTACGGCGTCGTCTGGAGTTTGGTGATGCCTAATCTTTTGCATATTTCCTTAAACAAGCTGGAGACGAAGTTGCGTCCCTGGTCGGTTAGCAGCCGATGGGGCACCCCGTGGCGAGTGACAATCATTTCGACAAAAGCCCCCGCCGTTGCCTCCGCGGTTTGTTCGGGCAATGCTATTGCTTCTGTATATCGAGTGAAATGGTCAATAAAGGTAAGCAGATATTTGCTTCCCTTAGAGCTCCTAGGAAACGGCCCAACGATGTCGAGCGACACCATCTCGAACGGTTGAGTCGGGAAATATGGTCTTTCTATGGGTACTGTCAGTCCTGCAGGTGTTTTACGGGTCGCGCATGAATGGCATGCTTTCACAAATGCCTCTACATCTTGCTTCATGGATGGCCAAAAATACCTCTGCTTCAGTATTGCCAGAGTTCTCTCTATACCCGGGTGGCCGGCCCATAGGCTACTGTGGCATTCTTCAATTATTTGCCTTCTCCTTATTTGAGGCACCACTATTCTCCACTGTTTCCTGTTCTGTCCTTCACCCCGATATAACAGCCCCTCCTCATCCTGTTGGCATACCTGAGGATTCTCTTCGGCCCATTTCCCACACTCTTCGTCCTTTCTCTGGTCCTGGAGGTAAGTTCCTGTCTCCTCCGTAACTTCACCCGTGACTATGTTAGTTACTGCACGACTCAGCGCGTCTGCATTAGTGTGTCGCCGCCCAGGTTTGTGAATCACTTCGTAGTCGAACTCTTCTAACCTTAGCGCCCAACGTGTAAGCCTAGAAGACGGGTCCCTTAGGGATAGCATCCAGCGCAGAGCCGAGTGGTCCGTAACAAGGGTAAACTTTCGACCAAGCAGATAACATCGGAAGTGTTTCGTTGCCCATACGACAGAAAGCAGCTCTCGTTCTGTGGCTGAGTAATTTTGTTCCGCATTGTGAAGTTGTCGGCTGGCATATGCTACGGGTCTCTCATGCCCGTTCCTAACCTGGGATAGTACAGCTCCTACAGCGACACCAGAGGCGTCGGTGGCTAGAACAAATGGGTCCTTAAAGTCTGGATATATCAGCACTGGTTCTGTGCACAGAGCTTCCTTTAACCCGTGAAACGCCTCTTCCTGTTGTGGGCCCCATTGGAATCTTCTGTCTTTACCTGTCAACAGGGTAAGTGGTTTTGCTCGTTCTGCAAAACGGGGCACGAACCTTCGGTAGTAACCGGCCAAACCCAAGAATCCTCTCACTTCCTTGGCTGTCCGGGGGAGCGGGAACTCCTTCACTGCCTTGATCTTATCTTCGTCCGGCCTCACTCCTTCACCCGTAACCAAGTGACCTAAGTATTTCACCTGGCTCACAGCGAACTTACATTTCGCTCCATTTAACTTCAGGTTTGCATCCTTTAGCCTTTCGAATACATGCTGCAGCCGGTCTTGATGCTGCTCGAGGCTCACGCTGAAAATGATAATATCATCCAGATATACGAAGCATTCGATCCCCTTAATGCCTGTAAGAATCTGGTCCATGGTGCGTTGAAAAGTTGCTGGGGCTCCTGCGAGTCCAAAGGGCATTTTCTTATATTCGTAATGTCCACCCAATGTTGTGAACGCTGTCTTGAGTTGATCTTCCTCAGCTACGGGGATCTGGTGATAACCGCTACTCAAATCGAGGGTTGAAAAGATTTTGCTCCGGCCCAATTGTTCTAGAGTCTCCTGAATCAGTGGCAGGGGGTAAGCATCTACTTGCGTCAACGCGTTTAATCCCCTAAAGTCGGTACAGAAACGATACTTGATAGACCCGTCTTCGCTCTTCTTTGGCACTAACACAACCGGTGCTGCCCAAGGGCTGTTGGAATGAGCAATCACCCCATTGTCCATCATTTCCTTGAGGTGCTCTTCAACAACATGGCGGTGATGGAACGGTATCCTATAAGGACGTTTCATGACAGGGCGAGCATCCCCTGTGGGTATTTGATGTTTGACCCCAAGGGTACAGCCTTCCTTCCCGGGTGGCGAGAATAGCTCTGCGTACCTCCGTAACAGTGGTTCTATCACAGCCTTCTCCGACGTGTTCAGATGGCTTAGGTCCCAACCTGGGTCTGTTCCCCCGATCGCTCTCAATTTTACTTCCACGGCGCCTCCCTTCCTATTCATAATTTCTTTATTCGCTTGGCATTCCTCTTCCCTATTCTCCTTCCATATCGCTGCCACTCCTAAAGCTTGGTTTCTGTCCAAGATGACCTCCTTAGGGCCCACATTCACCACCTTAACCCATACGCTCCTCCCTTGGATTACCGACAAGCAACGGGCGACTCTGACTCCTCCCTGCCTTAAACCTATTGGCTCTATAACCACATTTGAATGTTCCTCTCCCATCACTTGTCCCCGTATTATCCTTTCACTATAGGGCGGTATTCTCACTGGTGAGACGCAAGTTACTAATTCCGGATCTTCCATCTTCGTTGGAGGGTCTTGGCGCTGATTTTCCTTCCTATCATACGATTCCCTTCTTGCCAGTCGTTTCTCCGCTCGTCTTCTCTTTCTCTTCCTGATGTTCCTCGCTCGAAGCCGTTCTGTCTGTAGTTGAGGTGTCTCTTTTTCCTGCTCGGTCCGTTCTCGAGTGGGATACCATTTTTTTTTCTAATTCCGCAATGGCCTGGTACAATTTTCTTATTTTCATTTCCTGGTCTCCCTTTTCCACTCTCCGAACTCGTGCTTCCTCATTCACCTCATCTACTTCCAATCGCTGCTCCTTGACGAGAACCCTTGCTCCTATCTTAGCAAGTAGGTCCATCCCAATAATTCCATCACCGGGCAAGGGGGAAATAAGGATGGGATGCTTAAATTCCTTGTCTCTCAACTTGCACCGTAGCCACTGGGTCCCTTCGATTCTCAATGCTTGTCCCGTCACGCCTTTGGCTCTTATTTTTGCCGGCTCTAGAGGCACCCTCGGGGCGGCGGATCTGATTAGAGTTACCTCGGCCCCCGTATCTACCAACATCTCATGTGCTACTCCTTCAATATCCATTTCCACAGAGATAGTTCCATTTCCTTGGCCTTGTACCCCCGGCACCAGGCGGTGAAACCCCATCTGTCTCTTTGACCTGTAGCCGGGGTTTACGACAGGTCTTGGTCTTTTGGGGTCCTGTTATTGGAGCGAGGATTTGTATTCCCCCTTTGAGGTCCTGGAGTACGTGGTCGGCTCCTACAATCCCTGGCCCAGTGACCTTCCCTACCACAAGAGAAACACCTGCTAGTCGTGACGGTCGGCATCCTGTTAGGCACCAAAGAACTCTTTTGTTCCTGAAGGCATCCTCTTGCTAGATGGCCTTCTCTCCCACAACGGTAACATCTCCACTGAACTCGATCTGCGGGTCTTACCAGGTTCACTTCCCGTCCATCTGGGTCCAGGTTTCCTTTTCTGCCCTCTATCTCCGATAGTTCATGCGCTTCCACCCCGAATATTTCCCGCCTACATCTATTTTCTCTGGTGGACCCTTCGTTCCTGTCAAAGGGTTCAGCCCTACTGATGGTTTCTTCGAGTGTGGTCGGGGCCAAGGCTTGTACCATCCGCGCGGTGTCTGGCCTCAATCCTCTCCTGAATGCTGCTAGCACCCGGCCTTCAATGTGCTTAGATAATATTCCCCTTTCTTCTTCCTCTTCGATGCTGGCTATTATCCGAGCCCCAATAGACCTGATTCTGTCAGCGAACTCTATGGCTGGTTCGGTAGCTCCCTGTCTCGCCTCACTCAGTTCTCCTTCGAGTTTTTCCCTCTCTCTTGGATCCACAAACCTTTTAATTAATTCTGTTTTCATTAAATCGTAAGAGGCTCCTGCTCTTACCAGTTCGGGTTTGGACTCCAGAAATTTCTCAGCCATGCCTCCCAGCTTTTGTTCTGCAATAAGTAGTTTGTCCGCTTCACTCCAATTTCCCAGTAGTCCGATCTTATCTAATTTCTGGAAAAATTGGCCGATGGAAGGGCCCCCTGGAGCTCCCGACCATGGTTTAACCATATTTTGTAGGCTTAAGTCCCTTCTACCCTTATTTCCGTCCGATGGCATCATGGTCTGCTGGGTCCACGTCTCTTTCTCTTTCTTAAGGGAATCATTCTCGGCGGCAAAGTCCGCGTTGGCTTTCTGTAACTTCCTTACCGCCTCCTCCAACTCTTTCTGCCTTTCCGTCATTTTCCAACTGGGTTCGCGTTATTCGGTATTTTTGCAACCTACACCCCACACCTGACACCAAATTGTTACCTCGGTCTCGTATCTAGGACTTAGAGGACACCTAAAAGGGGCTGGGAGAGGACAGGGTATAGTCGAGGACACCTAGGGACACTAGGGGAAGAAATAAACCCAAAACATTCATCTATCAAAATAAAGTGCTATTGTATTGAAATAAAATTTACATTCACTATCATTAATAGGGTATTAATATTAATAATAATTACAAATTTAAACCGAAATCCCCAGTCAAAATAAAACTAATTACACATAAGATTCACCTTCAATAATAGTACTAAATAATAACATGCGATCAGAACGAAATCATATCCCAGATTCTCCCTCAATAATCATAATAATTACTAAGAACCACTAATAAATTAATAATAAAACAATTTCCTTAATCTATGACAATAATCTTATGCACTAACAATAATTACAAATTGAATTATTCCCCATCAGTAATCATTACCTCCTAACTGCTAATTAATCGAACTCGATCCCTCACATTCAACCCTAATCTTACACACTAATAAGGATTATGCTTAAATAAAAGATTCCCATTTGTTCTGTGGCCGAAACGCGCCGAATGGAAAAGAAAATAGTTAATTGTCAGAGTTGAGTGATGCTAATTACAACTGCACTACAAGCGGGCTTCACCCCGAATAAAAGTCTGACTGCAATATAAAGCAAAGTTCCTACCTTCCATCTGGTTTCTTGCTCAGGTCCCTCGGCTTCTCACTGGCACCAGTCTTCAACTCTAACTCTTGGGGGAAAACGGTCTCGTATTTGAAGGCTTATTCGAGCTAACGTCAACATTCTTATCCCGTAGTCTGTGAGGTGCTGCACCCTGGTGGTCATGGCTATCCCGAGAATCTCTTGAATTAAATTAACTTTTTAAATATTCGATCTGACTCGACTTGTAGTTGACGGGAATGCTGACGTAATTTCCGTATTAGAGTGATGATTCGGCATCGCCACAGGCAGACAATACCCTACTAACATTACTTAACCTTTAATAAATTATAACTAACTTAAATTATCTGAGTCCGTTACAGTATGTATAAAACTTTGTTTTTGTTTCATTGAAATGTGGATTTCATGCCTATGAACTATTTTTTATTTTTTGATAAAGCAATTTTATAGAAGTTTAGATTTTAAATAAAGTGAATTTTTTTTTTCCGAAGTAAAATTTTAATTTTTCGAATAAATCATTGATTTTAGAAAGTGGGTTTATTATTTTTTGTTGAAACAATTCTAATCTGTTGGTTAATTGATGATTAAATATAGATTTTTAATATATTATATTTATCATGAGTTATAAATTTCATTATTCGTTATAATTAATATAATTAGAATGACCTATAAATGGATTCCATAGCGTGAAGATAATGCTAAAATCATTTTTTAAAATGTATATTTACTATACAATAATTGCGAAAAGCATACTTTTTTCATCTGCTCTTTCAGGTTTACAGAACCTGTATGTGAAGGACCAATAACTATTCATCTCATTGTACTCCATTCCGAGGTTCCGCGACATATTTGCGTTGTTACAGCGCGCACATCGGATGTTTATAATTTGCAAGTGTGCCATTTGTTCGCACAGTTACAAATTATAATGTTCTTTTTTTCTAAATAGGTTCGCCGATGTGTGACCATTGCACAACAGGAAGCAATTTCTAATTAACATCCGGTCCTCGGACGAATAGAGGTTATGTTTGACCTATCGACAAAGTTCCACGATGACGAGAAAAAAAAAAAATTTATTGTGCAAATCATTGAACTTTTTCTGAACTCCTTATAATATATAAATATACTTTTTAAAAATGTCATCATCATCATCATAGTCCATCCTATCTATGCCCTAGGTGTAATAAAAATCTTTGTATCAGACATATATTTGAGGAATGCTACTCCTATAAAAAAATACTAAATCAGCTCAAAATACCACCCGATGTTAGAGAAGCACTTAGAGACAGCAATCTGAAATAGACAAAGTGGTAAAATTCATTACAAATTGCAAATTAATAACCAATATTTGATCATCCATTGTCCCTGCTATAGATGCATTTGTTTTATGTCCTTATTATAGATATATTATTTGTTAGTATGTGTGTGTATGTGAATATATATATTTTTAAAGATAAATAATTATAAAAACCAAAAATCTACAGGCGTTGATGACTCCAGGGTTTTATGCCTCTAATTAACAACAAACAAACAAACCATCCTATCTACATCGCTCATACAGTGTGAGGTTTCCCTCAGTGCTGAGTTCATATATTGAAGGACTAAATTATTCAATCCGTTAATAGGACATTAGGGACCTACAGACTCTCCTGGGGACCACCCAGCCTCTATAAAATTAGGTAACCTTAGTTAGATGAACAATATCGTTTTGTTAGAACATTTCAGTCTCAAACATACACTAAACCTAAGACCCTTCATAGGTTGTGGTAATACATGCTGAAGCACGTAACGAGTAGATGTTGACAGCACAATATTAATTTTAAGTGGTATAAAAAAATATAATTTAAATAATTCCTATTATTACTAATTTCGGGGAGTGGAGTGGCTAAGTGGTAGAGCGCTGAGTTGCCATGGGGAAGGTCCTGGGTTAAAACCTGCTCACTGGCAGACTTTTATTTAATTTGTTACCGGGTTGAGATGGATATTATGGGATCTAGGACCCTACTGGGGCTCACCCAGTCTCTATAATGTGGGTATCCAAAATAATGGGAGAAACCTGGCGGTTGAGCGAGATCTAGGATAATCATCTCCCTGTACAACTGTTGTCTATGAAACAGTGCTGTCTCGACCATGCACTGAATCCAAAAACATCTACCCTTCAAAGTGTATTAGTTCGTACAGTTTGGGCTTTGTATATTTATTGAGCATTCAGAAGTTGACTGAGACATTATTTTTAACGCTAAAAACAAAAAACTGCGATAATTAAAATAATTTCTTCAATACAAATATAATTAATCAATACGAATTTCACGCTTAAATACAAAGCAATTAGTTACCTGAGTTCCCCCTGATAGATCCAGTGTAGCGTTACGAATTGATAACCCGGCGTTATTCAAGTGTTGTACAATTCCACGTCTTTAAAATCCATAATTCTGTACAAGGCATTATTTGTAGTTTATACTAAATCATACATTTGATTTTGGGGTATTATTGTTTTAGAGTTCAATTTAATTAACAAAAATTTACCTATTAAAGTATGGTAAAATTAATTAAGTAGTCGGTTGGTTGTTTTAAGTTTGAGGCGTAAAACCGATTGGTCAACGCCTTAGTTTAGTTTATATATATATATATATATATATATATATATATATATATATATATATATATATATATATATATATATATATATAACCTATAACTAATATATAACCTGTATCACTACAACCCGTGAACGGGTATCGGGCTCAATACATGGTACAGTCTCAGTACATGAGACTGTACTGTTTCATGGACAACGATTCTGCAAGGATGTGACTTGTCCTAGGTCATGCTCAACCGCCATATTTTCCCCCTTATTTTGTGTATCCTATTTTTATAATATTTTATAGAGGCTGGGTGGGCCCCTATAAATATATAAATATAGGGTCTTAGATCCTGTATGATCTCGCTGCAAACAGACAAAATAAAAGTCATGGCCTGCAGTGGGATTTGAACCAGGATTTCCGGCATGACAACTCAGTGCTCTACCACTGAGCCACTCCGCTCCTTTAATATAAATATATGTTTAGTTTTAATAGAAACTAACATATATTTATATTTATATATAAGTATAAGTATACGTTTTTTTGTAACATATGTTTATTTATATTAGGTCTTTTATTTTATTTTTGCAATTGTCACTTCATTGTGTTCTTATATTTTAATGAAACATCAGTAATTTAGTTTATTGAGGTATTAATATTTTTACTTATTGTATTTTTATATAAATGTTTGTTATTTGTTACTGACTTTTTGTTTTATTTTATACATTTTCAGACATTGGGATGTTTAAACTGTGATTACTCTTTATATAATAGAATAATATATAGAATACAGAATTACGTGTATATATATATCAAGTTGTTGTTTCTTTGTTCTTCGGTCTTTTTCCTTATGACGCACTAACCCTTAAGTCGGAAATTAACACTTAATATAAATCAAAATTTAATTTGTAAAAGATTAAATTGTAAATATTAGTAATTAAATTCGGATGTGAGTTCTTCATTGAACAGACCTACAACAAATTCCTACAATGATTAAACCTTTTTTCTCGTGATTCAATAGAACTGATTCCAGATCGCTGGGCACGTTAATTGGAAGAACAGGAAGTGAGGGACTTAATGATTCTCGTTAAGCCCTTATACTTCATTATTTGAAGTCCGATACTTCCTTCATAGATAAGTTGGCCTGCTTTGCGCCTCTGACCTATTCGTGTCTGATTGGCTTCGATATTTTTATCTAGTCGTAGGATTGATCTGGGAACAATTTTATTTTCATCCTTCAGCAGTTTGTATAATTTGGTCAGTTGAGTGCTGCATAATTATAGATTAAATTTTAATTTTAATAATGATCGTTATTGAAGCTGAATATATTATAACTTTACAAAGCATTCGCATTATCAATAATAAATCGCCCTAGTACTAACTAGTACAATAATTTACATTAAATGGTTATTGTAAAATTCTTGTTAAAGGGAAATTTTATAATTAGTAATACTTTTTTTTTATAGTATGTAATAAAAAAAAATCTATCACGGTCGCTTGAAGTGTCTTGAGTTCAATACATAGTAGACTGTATGGATACTAAATCAACGGTTGTGGAGGTCAACGATTCATCATAAATCACCCGTAATATAAGATTCAGGAGGATTCCTTTATTTCCTGTAGCAGTAAAAAAATAGTTTAGATTTTTAAACTATGTCTATCCCGTTTTAAAATTAAAAAAAAAATATCTTTATTCTCTTCTATATAAGTTTGTTAAATACTGAATTTAAAAATAATTATTTATCTTGAAACTAAATCACCTTTCTGAACAACCGTTGTCTAAGAAACAGTTGTTATGGTTAGACAGTCTCTACCATCTACTGAACCCAAGATCCTTTATTCGTTTTAGGAGTACTTAAAAAAAAAAATTTGTGTACTGACAATATTTAAGTGCCTCTATTGAAATTTTACATCTACATAATTCAAAAGCTGTTTAAGGTTTCGAATTTGACAATGGATAATTAAATAGGTAATTATTACGCAGGTTATCGCTTCGAGTTGAGTTTCCCTTTTAGTATTTTCCAAAAATACAAGCTATCATTTTAATATTCAAAAGAGAATGTAATTAGGAAAAATGTATACACTTCGGAAATCACTTAATCTAGAAACGAACGTTTCAACAAATACATACCATATATACTTTGAAATGTTAGTTGAAACCTTTATTTCTTGATGAAATGATTACTGAAATCAACTCATTGCCCATAATTACATCATCTTTTCCATACTAAAGATACCTTGTATTTTTGGAAAATATTAAAAATGAGACGAATAAACAGTTAAAACTTATTACTCAACTTGAAGCTACAACCTGCGGAACAGATTCCATTAAATTTAATATTATTAAGTTTTGTGGAAGGTATCATATCAACTCATTTCGATCCAGCTTGTAAGTTTCCATGAAAAAGGTATCTAAATTTAACTTGTCTAAATCTTTCTTTCAAGGCTGTTAAGTCGCCATCTTGTAAATATTTTAGACATTTTACGAACTGTACAGAATAGTTATCGCTCCGAATACTGATAACAACCGCTAGAGGCCGTTGAGTGTTTCTAATTGGTTCTAAATATATTCGTAATTAGTCGCTACCGAAATCCACTGCTATTCCAAATAGTTTGCTCTACATAAAGGGCGAATTGTTAACTACGTAACACTAAATCCTCGAGTGAAACAATTCGGAATGGCCACCTGCCAAGATCCTTGACCCTACGTTATTCTAGTGAGACAGTGTGGTCAGCACCTAGTTCCGGTCACCTGATTTATCCTCTGCTATGCTACTCGTTGGTTTTTGAACCTAGAGTGGACTCACGAAGCGTATGTTAAACTACAAATACGTAATGTAATTATGATATAGCACTTCAAAAAAAAAAAAAAAAAAAGAGACAACAACCCTTAAAAATTAAAGAACTTTGCCAATAATTTTGAAAAATAAAAAGGTTTAATTTTACTTGGAGGGGGCGAAGTGGATCATATCTAGGACCTTCCTGGGACTCACCCAGCCTCTATAAAGTGTGTACCCATAATAAGGCGGGAAATCTGGCGTTTGCACGTGATCTAGGACAAATCACCTCCATGCACATCGTTGTCCTTGAAATAGTAGTCTCTACCATGTACTGAACCCCATAACCGTTTACGAGTTGTAGTGCTACAGCTTTTTTTATTTTACTAGATGTCCACGCATTAAAATTTCAGACTGATAGAATGCTTTTGTCTGTTTAATATTGTAATGTGAAATTGTAAGGATTAAAAAAAAATAAAGTAAATGCCCCTAGTTAATAGATGTGGAATAATAAATATTATTTCAATAAAAAACCTGTATTTATTTTTAATTGTATTCATCAATTTTGTTTTTAAATAATAATTTTTTGTTTTACTTATTTATTGTAAAAGTAATTAAATTTGTACAACAATCCATGAAGGTTATTGGGGACAGTAAGTGAAAGGGACTGTAGTGTTCCTAAGCCAACAATTGTGCAGGGAGGGTGATTTGGTAGAGGTCACATACAAACGCTACATACCCTTCCAATTAAGGATACACACATTATAGAGGCTGGGAGAGCCCCAGGAAGGTCAGTAGGTCTTACAGGGTCCATCCCTGGCTCTTAACAGATTTTTTTTTTTTTTTTTTTTTATTTAATTCAATGATATTTACAACTATAATACATTATTATATCAAGTAAATGTGCAAAAATGTAGCATATGAAATGAAAACACTTGTGGAGAAACTACCCATCGATAGCACTCCAATAAAGTTCTATTGTAGATGATCTCGAGGCCATCTTCTTTTCAGGCGCCTCGGGGGGTTATCAGGAATAGTATGGGAAGCAAGCTGAGAGACTAGCGGATTCAAGTGCGTATGGAGCTTGTTATGGAAGGATAGGTATCTAGTTTGGGCCAAATCAGTAACATATGGGATATTAAGATCATGATGGATGAGTTTGTTTGTGACATAATAAGGAGTATTGAGGATTCTTAACAGATTTAGTGATGAAAGACAACACAACTGAATTTGAACCAGAAACCTTGAGCATAGCAGCTCTACTCACTACGCTATCTCGCTCCTCCGTACAGTTATATGTATAATATTGGTTTTAATATATGATAGAGGAAATACAGTTTCTAAGCCAATGGTCGTTCAAGGCAGCTATTAAGCCGAGATTTTTTAATTTATTTATTATTAAGCAAATAAACCTATGAAGGGTATGGTATTCCTCAGTGCATCTTCGAAATTGCACTGTTTCTAATCCAAGTACAGTGCAGGGAGGTGATTTGGCTGAGACCAGACTTAACTGCCTGGCTTTTCTTATTAATTAAGAATACCCACCTTATAGAGGCTGGATAAGCCCCAGGAGGGTTTGCATATCCCACTGCTTCTATCCATCGCTGTTAAAAAATTAAACAATTTTTTTTGTTCAGCAATACATAGCCGGATTTTAACCCAGAATGAACATTCGGCTATAGTACTCAAGAATATAGCATGTCCGATAAATAGCAAAATGGTTTTGTACATATTTCTTACAAGTAATAGTTCTAAATATTTCAGAAGTAAATATATATTCAAGTTAGTACTATGCCGCCTATGTAGCTTCTTGCAATATCTGCTTTATTGCATTCCAGCCTTTCACTGTGTCATCGAAATCTCATGGATATTGGATGAATGTTGCCTTTATTTCTATTGCAAGCTTAAATGCTTGTGTATTTAATCTGAATAAATGCTTATACAATCTCTAGAAAATATTAACAAAAAAATGTTTCTAAGACTTATAAGAAACTGTTAAAAAACCTGTGATTCTGATTCTTTGATCTAGTTTAATGTATTATTTCACTTATTTACCAAAATATCGAAGATAGTAGAGAACGGGCATAAGCATAACATACATAAATATAAGAATTTAAATTATTATTTCTTCCTTGTATTGGCGAAACATCGTGCGTTTTATATTTTTTTACCGAAACTCGAGAACCTGGATATAGGCTATCTTTCTCTCTCTATCATTTGAGTTTTCAAACTATATATAAATCAAATTAGGAAAGCTATTATTTTAGTGACGCATGCATTGGTCAGTTTTTAGAAATAATTTTTTTTTCTTTTAAATCCTATAAAATTTCTTGAAAAATGGGCTTTTAAATACATCCGTTCACACTATATTCTTATAATTGATGGAGACATACGGTAAGGAATTTAAAAAACAGAACGAAAAACAGTAAAATACCTGAATGTAATAAAAAACGTTTACCTCCATTCCAATACCCATTTTATGGTTCAATAAAGTTAGAGGCCAAATCCCAACTACAGGATTACAGAGGCAACTCTAATAAACTAGAAACAAGATTACATTGTGGAATTGATGTTGAAACACAAACTGCTCTATTTGTCCCCCTTCGAAAAAAAATAGAATAAAGTTTATAAACAAAAATATTCCAACTCTTCCCTGTAAGTCTGTTTTAATTAGGAGGAAGTATGTGTAACATGTGGCGGATAATAATGAATTATAAGAAGGTATTTATTTTTATTTTGAAGAGAAAAGATTTGCCCCCAGCCGGGATTCGAACCCGGATCTCCGCCTCACCGTGGCAACGCTCTAACAACAACGATCGAATAATTTTAAAATTTGTGTGAGGCGGAGATCCGGGTTCGAATCCCGGTCGTGGGCAAATCTTTTCTCTTTAAAATAAAAATATTTAAAATTAAAGCAATGATTAATAAATTATAAATAATATAATGACGTTTGTCAAAAAGATCCTAAAATTAAAAGTAATGTTCAATGAACATTCTTCCTCGTAGGAGAACAGATTTGTCCTAGGTAGGGAGCGACCCCGGTGGCTCAAATAGTTAGAGCGTTGCCAGGGCGAGGCGGAGATCTGGGTTTGAATCCCGCTGGGGGGAAATCTTTACTCTTCAAAATAAAAATATTTAAAAATTAAAGCAATGATTAAAAAATTATAATAACTTATAAGTATTTATATTTTTTTAAATAATTATTATTAAACAAAATTAAAAACATTTTTAACGAAAAAAAAACAGACTTTGATATATATAACGCCATTAACATAGACCCCAAGACGTACTAAGATATATATTAAGAAAATAAAAGTGTACTTATATTGAAATTATCGTAATTCGTTGATAAGTAATGTAATTATTACTGAGAGAGTTATTTTATTGATTTATTTAAACAATTGCTGCTTGTATGAATGTGTCTTACTTTATATTAAGTAACTCTTTTATGATATTATTGAAAATAATATATCCGTGTTCAGGTATTTTGACTATAATTATTACTAATAATAACTAATCATAATATAATAAAATAATAGTTGCTCTATTACAATATTATTATATAATAATATTAGATATTATTATTATTGATGTTTTTGTTGGTCGAAAAATGTCTCTCATGTTTGGTTTACTTAATTGACAGCCTATCTGCTGGTTGACAATTGTTTGTACTTGACAGGTGTGGATACAAAATTTATCAGAAAATACTATTTCTCTCTTTATATTTAATATAAAGAGAAAAAAGTACAAAAATACGAATAAAAAAAGATTTATAAATATTTTTATTTATTGTTCTTTTGATGGTGATTATATTATTTTTATTTTTTATTTTATTTTCTCTTCAAAATAAAAAGATTTATAAATATGAATATTGATATCCTTGTATACCCTTACTTTTTTACCGAGTATACGTTATATGTATTTTTGAGAAATTAATTTAATATTCCCCTCTTATTTTTCTAATTCTTGTAATTTTTTTGGCCTGTGCTTGTTAAGTAAGGCAATTGTTCTTTCTGTTTGTTCTTTTTATTGTCAACTCTATTATTTTTTTAATTAGAATTACTAGCGACCCGCCCCGGCTTTGCACGGGTATTATATTAAGACATATTATGCCCACATGTTTTGTCTGTCTTATGTATTTTATTATGTAGATATTATAAGAATAAAAACAAAACGAAATATTTCTTTATATACAAATTTATTTTCATGTGCCTCAAGTTTTTGCGATAACTAATAAGATAGTCATTTAAATTATATAACCTGTACCACTACGACCCGTGAACGAGTCTGGGGGTTCATTACATGGTTGAGACTGTACTGTTTCATGGACGACGGTTCTCCAAGGACGTGACTTGTCCTAGGTCACGCTCAACCGCCAGGTTTTCCCCCTTTTTATGGGTACCCTATTTTTATAATATTTTATAAAGGCTGGGTGAGCCCCAGGAGGGTCCTAGATCCTATATGATCCATCTCCGGCTGCAAAAAGACTAAATAAAAGTAACTGCCCGCAGCGGGATTTGAAACAGGATTTCCGGCATGGCAACTCAGTACTCAACCACTGAGCCACTCCGCTCCCCATTTAAATTATATGGTATAAAATATTCTAATAATGCGCATGAAATGCCTAAGGACCTAGCTTCCTCTTCAATTCCCGATAATCCTCCGAGGCGTCTGAAAAGAAGATGGCCCCGTGACTTGTTAGTTGAACTTGTGATTTGAGTACTACCAGTGGGTAGTTTCTCTACTTGTCATTTTCACATGTCATTATGTATCGCTTAGGCCATTTACTTGATGTATTATTTTAATACAGTTGTGAATATCAATAAATAAATTTAAAAAAAATAAAAAATGCCAAGGTAACTAAAGTATATAAGTTGATAAGTACTCGTCTAAATAGCTTTCCAAATACAGCATCGTACGTTATCAATTTTTTAGAAGATAAAATAGATGAATTGAGCCTTAAAAAATGCTATCACTGACTTTTTTGTTGATCAATAAAAAAGGAATATACCGCCATGCTTTGTTTTGTTATATGACATGAAACCTTCCAGGCGACTATACTTTTTCCAACATTTCCGACAACTATTGTTATATTTCAACCGATTTACACAAAACCTCGACAAATTATATACCCAAACCTTTCTGGTGAATCACTCTATCTATTGGTGAAAACCGCATGAAAATCCGTGCAGTAGTTACTGAGTTTACAGCGAACAGACAGACAGACGCGGCAGAGGGCTTTTTTAATAATATGTATAGATTTCTTTGGTTGGTAAAGAAGGAAATAAAGACATTATGGTTCATTTTTTGAGAAATTAATTTAATATTCCCCTCTTATTTTTCTAATTCTTGAATTTTTTTTGGTATGTGGCTGTTATGTAAGGCAACTGTTTTTCCCTTTGTTAAATCCATAATTTTTTCTTATAAGAATTATTTTTCTTTATTTATTTACATTTAATCTTTAATATATACTCTACTATTGTTATTCAAAAGAAAGATGCATTGAAGTGAATTATTATTAGAACCCAAGGCACTATTTCTGCAACACACGGGATGAAGTCCAGGAGGTATTCAGGGAACAACTGTCACTTTTTTATTTTTGGATTTCTAGGGAATTCTCAATATGTCACATATAATTTGTTATATGTTACAGTTACCGCTTCCAAGAAGGGTCTTGGGTTAATTACATGGTACAGAATGTACTGTTGTAGAACAACGGTTGTGAAATTTAATTTTCTCTCTTAGATACCTTCACATCGGGGATATAGAGGTGGTTACAGTGACAGCGGTTCACAGTCCTGCGGTAGGAATGGCCGGTCATTGAGGACATGGTTTTACTACCTTTTTGATAGCTTTTAATTTACTTAGTGTTTCATCCCACATGGCTTGCCATCCCTCCGATAACACCATCTCAGGATGTTCTACTGAATTCTGATGGGGAGAGTACATCGGTGTATCTGTGAGTCTTTCTCGTACAGCTTGATCTGCGATCTCGTTACCTTTAAGTGCCAGAGTAATGAAATGTGTATAAAATATACACGAAGATTACCTTATCTAGAAGTTATATGAGAGATACGATTGTTTTGTTTGTTTCGTTCAACGTCACTTAATTACGCGATCGGTCGATGCTACTGTGGGAGTTCTAAATTTTACCATTCCAAGTTTAATTAGGATAAGGATTTTCAACAAGTACCTTTCACCGTACTGGTTCGGGAGGAAGACTTAAACAAGGATTTTTACTCCCATTAAAAAAGCCTAGGGCTAACCGCCGGGCTTAGAACCCACGATTGCGTGGAGGGTTCAGTTGACCTCAAATGTTTCGATTGTTTCTCTAGTTTTATATATATATATACAAATCCTTAATTGAATTTACTTTAAAAAAGGGCAATGGTCCAATATGATCTCCAACAGGATTGCGGCTTGATGCCAATGCAACTTATTTTGGGAATCTGATGCAAGTGCAAATCAGGCGCAATGAACTCCCACAGTCGACGGTAAAAATAATTCTTGGACAAATAGATGGTGCAAACGATTTACGACCGTAAATTATCATAACAAATTCAAGAATATTATAAACTTACTTTAAACATAACAATACCAAAATTTGTGATTTTAAATTTAATTCAATTCCTTACGAATTAAGTCATCCATATTGACTTCAATGTCCCATTTGATGCTGATTTGGACCGAACATTATATCAGTCCTTTCATGAAAACTTTATTCCCACTCCAACCCACTAGTTTCAAACCTAGCCACCTCTATATAATTCCCGATAATCCTCCGATGCACCTGAAAAGATGGCCTCGTGACCTTTTAAGTCAAATTTGTTAGTTTAATACTCTCAGTGTTTAGTTTCTCTACTCCTCTTTTTCTCATGCCATTAAGTATTATTCATTCAATTGACGTGTTCTATTATAATTAGCACTGATCATTTATAGTTCTTTATCGACGAGGTTTATAATTTTCACAATTTTTAGTGTAAAGGAATTCAGAAATTTAGAAAACATTTTTTTCCAATTTCCATACAATGACAATGAAAATAGTTGACCTTGATGAAATATGTGGAAGAAAGTGGTCCGGGTAACGCTTTCCAGAACTTATAGTTAATTAAATTTATTTATAGACTTATATTGACATCTACCCGGACCATTTTCTTCCACAAATTTAAATTTGTTTTTTCACTCTAAAGAAATTTCTATTTACAACAGTGTTTAAACAAACAAAACATACCTCTTCTAAAGTTGTTAGTTATAGATGAATAATTAACAGATGGTTATTTTTTAATTAGCCTCATTTTCTAAATGTTTTCCAAAGAAATTTGCAGGTGAAGAAATTTCTTCGACCCGTTTGAGCCATTAAAATATCGTTAGGATCCGCTGGGAATTTTTTTGTTTGCACTTCTTTCTTAGAGGTGGTTAGAGCGGTGTACCGCTGTCAGCGAGCCAGGCTTTGTAGTGGTTATTAGGGCCAAGCTAGCGGTTAGGATTAATTTATTTTATTAAAAACCGTTGGTTAATTAAATTTATTTATAGACTTATATTTAGACTAAGCAATACATAATTAGTTAAAGTACACAACTTCTAAATCAGAATTAAATAGGATAAATAACACAGGTCAACGATGAAAAAACTTTTGTACTGAAAATACCTTATTCCTATAGTTTTTAGAGTGCCGAATCCAAATATGATATTAAAAAAGCTGTATCACCCATAATTTCTTTATATTTTATAGTTAAATTTATTTAATTAAGCGATTTTTAAATAATTGAAAACCGCGATCTTTAATATTTAAAATAAATAACTGAAAACCTAGGTCTATTGGTGTGGATGAAGTTGGTAGCACTGCTGAAACACATTTGCTGCAAAAGCGTGCTTCTACCACCTCTACATATAAAGTTAGTCTTCATGAAACAATTTGTAAAGGCTTGGGACCATGTTTCAAGTATCTCTTCCAAAAATTTTCCACGCTTTCCAGAAGCTAAACTAAAAGAAGGCGTCTTTGTCAGTTCTGGCATTAGAAAAATGATGTTTGATGTTAACTTTGAATCCACAATGACCTTAAATGAGAAAGAAGCATGGGTATCATTCAAGCTAGTCGTTACAAAGTTCTTGAGAAATGAAAAAGACCCAGAGTATGTTTCTATTGTAGCTAACATGTTACAGAAGTTTAAAAAGTTAGGATGTTTGATGAGCCTGAAAGTTAACTTTTTGAACAGCCACCTTGATTACTTCCCGGACAATTTGGGAGATGTTAGTGAGGAGCAAGGTGAGCGTTTTCACCATGACGTTAAAGTGATAGAAAAACGCTACCAGGGCCGCTGGAACATTAACATGATGGGGGACTACTGTTGGTCACTTCACCGAGAAGTTCAACAAGCGATTCATCGTAGAAAAGAAAAAATAAGCTTCAAAGAAAAAAGAGAAAGAAAGTATAGACCAATTCCAGTTAACAAGTGAAACCTGTATTAGCACATTATATCACTGTTTTAAGTAGCCACTGTAAATGCCAACCATGTTTTACAGTGAACGATTTGTATTGAATGATTTGTAAACTTTTTATTTAAAAAAAACATGCAAGATCAAACTGAATTTAAATAAAATTAAATATGTAAACATAATTTTAGTTCTTATCATCAACACAGATAAAGCTATAAAAGAGTACTTTAGTTCTTACCATCAGCACAGGTATAGTTATCCAAGAGTTTAACACCAGTAGGGCACCCGCAAGTATAACCAGGCGGATTAGGAGATAGAAGGCAAAGATGTGAACAGCCTCCATTATTATTATGACAAGGAGTCTTCTTGAAAAGAAGATATTGTTTCATTAATTACCAGTATACCGTATAGGAGTTTAGATAGGGGTTTATACTATACAATACAAAGCATATTACTGGAAAACTGCGGGTGATACAAAATAAAAATAAGGCCAGATTTAGATTCAGCACATACAAATCTATAAAGATCAGCTATTAAAGTTAAAAAAGTATTCAAACAAATCTTTTTTGTTGGCCTGCGTAATCAGTCTACATTTTAGTCTTTATCAGTAATATAGTCTGAACGTTGTAGATACACGTTTCCAGAACAGTCAGGGAGGAGATTTGACCTAGATTAACTGCCTGGTTTTTCCTTCAATTAACGTGCCTATAACATATTAACGCATATTATAGAGGCTGGGTGAGCCCCAGGGGGGGCTCCAATTCCCACAGGGTCCATCCACGGCTGTCAAAAGATTAACTAAGTTATCTGCCACACCCAGGTTTGAACCCGAGGCTTTCGGTACCTACGTTGTTTCATTCTACCACTGAGCTGCCCAACTCCCCTAGTAGCATAGACTATTTTTTTTAATTAATTAGTTTTATGATAGTTAAGGCTGTGGGATATCTTTATCCTCTTCGTGTGTTGTATTGATACAGGTTTTATTTATTTAAGAATAAATACAAGTATAATATAAGTATGAAATATATGAATATAGTATTATATATATAGTTTAAAAATAACATAAAATATTAAACCGTTTTTTGTCTTGTTAGTAGGCGAACTATAATCGTCATTATTTTTTGCCCTCCCCCCACAAAAAAAAATAAATAATTTATCTGCCGGATTTGAATCCGGGATCCTCAGCACGGCAACATAGCACTCTACCCACTGATTTTTGTTTCCTATATCACAAGTACCCATGGATGGTCTTGGGTTCAGTATGTGGTAGAGACTGTACTGCACTGCAACTATTCCGCTCTCTCTAAAATCCCAAAACCAAAAATAATAGATTTATTTGTAATTTTTGTTGTTTTATTCTCTTCAATTACAACAAGAGAAAGGGAAATACGAGATAGCCTATGCTTATTCTTTCTTCAACTGAACTTTGTCCCACCCGGACCGGCATAGAGGAAAATTTTTTCTCTCTCTTCCTTTTTACGCCATCAACTTCCACCGATATGCCACACACAGGAGGACAAAACTTCTGTTCTAATTGTAGCTGTGTTATCAGTTAGGAAGGAAAATAACCGACTTTGACAGTATTGTTTTAAAAGCCTGTTCCAGAACTTTCTTCGTGTGCTTTTTTATTTTATTTGTTTTGCCCTTATGATTGTGGAATGTTTTTGTGAGTGTTCTCCAGTTACTTTTTCCACCCTTTTAATTACTTTCTGATATGCATGTACATCCTCTTCCGTTTTTGTAAATTATCTTTCACTTGTTTTTAACAACGAACCGTGTCCTGTGTAATGATTGTGATTTATCATAATTCAGGATAAGGAAACGATCTTGTGTTTATTGCCATTTAACTGATTATTCAGCTTTGTTTTAGAATAATATATATTAAAAAAGTAGTGTCTTGAGTTCAGTACATGGTAGATGCTATACTATTTCTAGGGCACCAGTTGTGTGGGAGGTACTTGGTTCTTGATCAGGCTCAACCCCCTGTAAGGTCTCCAGATTCCATAAGGTCGATCCCCGGCTGTTAACATATTAAATAAATTACCTGCCACAGCCGGATTTATCCCGCTCTCAACATACAAATAGTAATAGACACTATTAATAATAATAACTATAATACACCTTAGCGAACCCGAAGGCTCGATGCCGATACCACAAATCTCTGCTTGCAAACTTCGGTCCACGGATCATTGCCTAAACCCAAATCCGTCGGATCACTCTTAACGCAATCTTCCCACCTACGTTTCGGTCTACCTTCAGACGCTTCCCAGCCGGCACTACGCTTATTAACATCTTAGGAATTCGTTCGTTTCTTTATAGGTTAGTTGCTATATTGATTTGCCTATCGTTATTTGTTGAACATTCCAATTTTCTGAACATTCGGTCGAAACATCTTCGCCCGTGAAATACTTAAGGATTCTTTCTAAGCATTGATCTGGACTGTTTCATGTTATCAATGGAAAGCACGCGTAAGTGCCTTTCTCTGCTTTCAATTCATCCTTCTCATATTTTTGACATACTCAAATCGGTCATGAGACGTGGAAACGTCTTGAATCCTGAATGCAGGAGAAGGTTATTCCCTTTAGGATTGGATGTTGATGGCTCCCTGTTCTTCTGGTGAGAGATTGACGAAGTCGATCAGGCTGATTGATACCAGCTTCTAAAGGATTTGATTCATGTGTCCATCAATAATACCCTCTTCCCTCCTCTCCTGCACTTTCATTACATGTTCGATTTTCCTCCTCTTTCTTGTTGTTTAATTACATTATAGAGAACCTTTAATGCTCCTTTTTATTTTAATCTTTTTAAAATTAATAAAAATTTAATTTGTTTACTCATTTAACGTCACTTAACGCTGATTTGGCTAATCTGCCTAAAAAGGTTTGATTAGGATAGGGATCATTAACGAGTACCTAACATCGAACAAGCACTGGAACCCCATTTTCCCTTCCAAAAGACGACAAAACCAAGGATTTTTAGTCCCTTTTTATAAATACTAGGGCAACCTGCCGGGCTGCGAACCCGCGAACTTAGGCACACAAGGTTGTAGCACCACTACATCACGGGTTAATCCCATATATACATATAGCTGTCAAATATTTATGAATGTCACAAAATTTTCCACTGTCGTTTAATTTTAATATATAATAATGAATAATATTTTGATTAATATCATTTGGGAGCGGAGTGGCTCAGTGATAGAGCGCCGAATTGTCGTTCTGAAGGTTCCGGGTTAAACCCGGCTGTGAGATTTAATTTAATCTATTAACTGCCGAGGTGGATTCTTTAAGAATTGGTATCCTCCGTGGGCTCACCCAGACTCTATAAAGAGGGTAACCATAAGTGGGGGTGGAATTTTGCGGTTGAGCGTGATCTAAGATAAATATATTGGGTTCTATGCGCGGTAGAGACGGTACTGTTTGTTAGAAAACGGTTTTTCAGGGAGGTGATTCTTCCTGGATCATGCTCAACCGCCAGATTTCCCCCTGTACCTAATTTATAGAGCATATTATAGTTTTGAGCATTTCATGCGTATTTGATGTATGATTACTATTCCTTACTTTAATTATTATGTTGGAACTGCTAGTTTCGGCTTTAAGCATTTTCTTCTTTCTAGTGATAATTGTTTTAATTATTTTTGTCAATCCTTCCTTCTAAATATTCCGTCAGATTAATTCAACCCGTTGATGAAACTACTGTTTCACGTAGAAACTTGCCTCAAGCAACATATCGCTCCTTCAAAAGGACGTCATAACTCTAAAACCTAATTTTTTGAGTATTTTTTAAGTATTTTAAAGTTCCATGCGAGTTAAAAAAATGAGTAAAAAAATAACAATTTGGGTATAGGTAAAGCAAAGCATTATTATTGTAATGATGGTATGAAAATTCTTTTATTAACGATTAGACAAATTTGTAGAAGTTTGAAACTTTTATGATTTTAACTTATGTCATTATTCCTATAAAACTTCAAAGTTCAAGTTCAAACATGACACAACTAAAAAAAAAATATTGTAAATTGAATTGCCAATTTTTGTGCTATGGTATTATTATTATTATTCTTTTTTCTATTGACAATTGTTTTATTTATTTCCATCAGTCCTTCCGTCCCAACATGCCATCAGATCAATACAACCCATTGATGAAACTACTGTTACAGCTGTTTTTTTTAAATAATAATAAAAATATTTATTTGAGAAATCATACAAATGCCATTTGGCCTATATAGTATTTTTGATCTTCAGTTACAGCTGTTGAATGTAGATTCCTTGAGTAACACATAGTTTGAGTAGGCCTATTGCTCCATACATGGGCTCTAAATAATGTTTGTCATATAAATTTATTGCAATAGCGAGAAATACCGGTATCAAAGACAGGTGTCTGAAATGGTACAATATTTCTTATGAAGGATGGGGGGCCCACCCCTAGAATCTCAACTAGGACCATACTTCGTCTCGGCGGAAATTCTCTCCCACCCGGAGGCGGTATATTCTTGTCACACGCCTTTTCAATGTCTTCTTCTCGAGTGATGGCTCCTTGGGGTTGGCATTCGGAAGGAGCTGCGTTTAAGATGGAGAAGGCCTGTCGCATAAATATTTTATCATGCCGAAGGTTTTGCAAAATATTACATTATCGAATTCAATTATGGCCAGTTTTATCTTACCATATTGTTACCTGCGGCTCCTCTCTTTGACTTCGTGGACACCTGAAAAGGACTTTGTGGGGAGAAGGTATAGTCGAGGAAACATAGAGAAAACTTGATGAAGAAATAAACCCAAAACATTCTTATATCAAAAGTAAAACTCTGCTAAATTAAAATAAAATTACACTCAACTACTATCAATAAGAATAATCCTAAAGGCATTAATAAAATAATAATTTCAATTTTAAACCAAAATTTACTATCAACAAAATAATTACTAATAAAAACAAAAACGATAATGATAACTTAAAATAAGATTCACTATCCCATTTGCTTAGTAATCCAAACGTTACTAAAGTGAGAAGAAAAATAAAATATTTAATTTTCAGATTCGATAGGCTCTATCAACAACCATATAGCGACACCCCGAATCAGACTTACCTTGACAGCTCATCTTCCTTTCGGTCTGAACACAACCCTGCTCGCCGCCAGTACCAGTTCTCAATACTGACTTATGGGGGGAAAACAAACGCTCTTAAAAAGGTTCATTCGTGCTAACGTGGACGTTTTCACTCCTGTTCCTCCATCCATGTGCTGCCCCCTAGCGGACAGAGTTAGCTTCTCTTTTTCCTTTCTCTTTCTTTCTCTCTCTCCTGAGAATGTAATTATGGGTAATGAGTAGATTTCGGTGTTCGTTTCATCAAGAAATATAAGTTTCAACAAACATTTCGAAGTATATACGACATATATTAGTTGAAATATTCAATTCTAGATGGAATGATTACCGAAGTATATATATTTCCCATAATTACATTCTGTTTTCAACATTAAAGTTCATGATAATTTTTATGCTTGGAAAATATTAAAAGTGATACGAATGAAATGTTGAAGTCGTAACTCAACTCGAAGCGACAACCTGCGGAATAATTACCAAGAAACAATGTAATTTCGAATAAAATTGCGATTAATTATCATATATGATATACCATATATATAAGATTTCCTTTAATCAGTATTATACCATCTCTTCTTATCTCTGTCCTTATTTTCTAGGAATGAAAATTTCCTCCTTCGTTGACGATTTTCCGCGAAGCCATTTCCGATAATTATAATTTTGTATAATTGACGTACGGATAATCGAGGCTCTTCTGTATAAACTCCGAGATATCCAGTTTTCCTCACGCTACTAGGTGTTCTGCGCTGTTCGCTAAATTTAGTGTTATATGCGGGCTGCTTATACGAGCGTATTCACACGTGAGTGTCCGAAGCGTTCAAACAATGTTGATTGCTTTAAGCCCTTTCCACTTTTTCAAGTCGTTCTTGTCTCTTAGCGCGTGTGTGTGGATTCCGAAGAATGGAAGGAATCTGAGACATTTAGATAAATATTTCACCTGTAGCTTAATTGAAGATTTCGCTGAGATCTTGGTTACTTCTCGTCTTTTCATATAAATCGATAAATGTTTATTGTTGGCCTAATATAAGTTAGAGTGATTACTTAGATGAAATTAAATTAATTTTAGAAATTAGGTAGACGATTTATGTTTTTAATTAGAATAAAATACGAATCACTAAAAATTAGCCAATACTGAACCAATGTTAACACTTAGAAGAACGCCTTTTACTTCGATATATATAAGAAAAACAAAACAAACATTTTTGTTCTAACAGACACGAAAAATAAATACTTAATTTATAATATAAAAATAAATTATTTTTTATATGTTTATATCGATAGTTAAATCGTCCTTTATATAACCTGGAACTTCATCATCTTGCATATAGTATGCCAGTTTTTTTTAATTTTGATTAAAGTCGCTTCGACTGGTGGCCATTAGCAACGACTGCTATTTTTAAAGTTTTTGAATTAACTTAGTGGCTTTTAATTTTTTTTTTTTTTTTTATAATTTATTGAATGGAATTTACAACTGTATTATACTAATAAAACAAGTAAATAGAATGAATTGTACATATTGGCATGAATAAGGACAACTAGAGAAACGGCCCAGTGATAGAAGGTCACGAGGCCATCTTCTTTTCCGATGCCTCGGAGGATTATCAGTAATTGAAGAGATTGCTGTTAAATACATCTGCGTCTTCTGTATTTTATTATATGAACGGTAGACCTGATTTAATGTTCAAATTTATACTTTAAATTTGATACTTGCTTACAAATAGATGCTTCGCTGTATGTTTTGCTTATCACAATTTTGGCAGGTTGTTTGAAACAGCCCTTAAGTCGATGCAGATGAGTCATTTTTTAATTTCTTTCAATGTTGTTTTATACATTAAATTATTTTGTTCATTATCGTTACGTATTGTCCGTTTTTTCATTTTACGTCAGTTTATGCTGCTATGGCTGATCGGGCGATGCTGCGATGGGAGTCCTAAATATTGTTTTTACAGCTATAATTAGGATTTTTAATGATTAATTGATATTGTACTATCAACAATTTTTTTTTTGACGACTTGGGTGTTTAGTTTTTAAAATTTTAGTTGTTGTAGTTGTTAAGTAATAAGATGTCGATTTATATTGTTAATTAATAGTTCAAATTTGTTTCTTAATTTAACTAT
The DNA here is from genome assembly GCA_964056705.1 of Troilus luridus. Taxonomy (NCBI): domain Eukaryota; kingdom Metazoa; phylum Arthropoda; class Insecta; order Hemiptera; family Pentatomidae; genus Troilus; species Troilus luridus. The sequence continues at coordinate 37,191,500 of OZ057417.1, read as the reverse complement.
ATTAACCGTTAGTTATTATAAGTTTAAAGTCACCCAATGATCCCATCTGTCCGTGCACTACTGTTCAATTTTTGTAATAATTAAGAACAAAAATAATTTTACGCATATTGTTCGGCAGCTTACCTCTACCAGCCTTCCTTCCAAATCCAAGGCATTATTATTATACACCAACAAGTATTTGAAAGACTTTTCCTCTTTTGTTTCGAATCTTCCTCATTGTTGTATAATAATTATGAAAAGGAAGAGGTTTTGTTCGGATTAATCCAAGGCCTTTCTTATTTTGAAGTACCTCTTGTTGTATTGAAATCGTTAAATATAAGGATTGTTCTACAATGATTCGGTAGTTGAGACACGATAGGGAATGACCTCAAGTGAATTGTTTATAAATTGGATTTGTAACAGGGATTATTCATCAGTACTTTGTGTTCTGAGCTATGTGAACTTATATACCAACTCAAATTGATAGAGATTAGGATAGATAAGAGAGATATTAGAGAGTAGAGATGAGATGCTATGACTAGACTATAGTATGTGAAGAGAGTTGTCACCAAGTTAGTTGCTAAGTTATAATGTTACTCCATAGTTAATAAGTTTAGTTAGTTCTTATCAAAAAGTCACTATATTTATCTATATTAATACATTAGTGGAAAAATTCCAACTAAAAACCTTAAGTCTCTAAACTAAAACAAGAAATTAAAATTACCTGTCCAATATTTCGCCTATTCAGGCATCCTCAGGGCAGAAAGAGAATAATAGCAAACCAAAAGATGAATAATGCACCCAAAAAAACAGACATCCCACCACCTCCAAGGCTCAAATGCAACTAATAAATAATAGGGAAGGTTACTAGATTCCCAGCTGGCTAAGGTCTAGAGACTTAAGGTTTTTAGTTGGAATTTTTCCACTAATGTATTAACATTTTTTTGATGTATCTGCTGACCGTTCCCTTATTCAATATATATTTATCTATGTTATATCCATTCAATATCAATCGATATCTTTTTTACTATTCGTCCACCGTCTGTTAACTCGGGAATACCAGTTTTATTTATTATCCTGCTCTATTTGAGGTACTGTAGATGTATTGTTCTTCGGAAGGTTTGGGGAAATTGAAGAGTGTCCTGAACTTTGTATTAATGTTTGTCCGTAAATCGTGTTTTATCTTGATTCGAATGATGTTTACACTCGTAAACAATAATATTAGAAGTGTTGTTGGTATAAAAAATAATTCAATAAAAAATCCTATAAAAAATACAAAATATATACAATAATGACAATTTTTGTGAACATTCGCTTGGTTTTATTCTTGATTTTATTAATCGTTACTTTATGCTAATTAGACTAATCTTTGATGCTATGTTGGAATTCCTATCAATTTCAAGAATAAAATTAGTGGTTTATTAAAAATTTAGTAGCATGGTAAAGAATATAAAATTACTCCGATTAATAAAATAAAGAATCCAGAAATGGTCAAAGATTCAATTATAGCAGTTTTAGTGGTAGTCATAATCATTGGTACGAAGCTGAAAAAAAATTGTATGTGATTTCAAATTAATTTAAAAAATTAAAAATGATAAAAATATACAAAGGTTCGATCTCATTAAGGGATATCAAAATAAAAAATACAGGAAGGTATGGATAAAAAAATAATATGGACTATCATTTTTTATATACAATTTTTTGTAAACTAAAAGTTAGTGGCGTTGTCCAGTTTGGAATTGAACTCAGTGTATTTAGTTTTAGGATTATTTTTAATGAATATCTTCTCTGCGCATTAGTTTTGGGATGCCTCAAGATGTCTGAACCTTGTGTTTTTCAATCATTTAAATAATATTTATTTTAAGTATTTTTTTTTTGTAACCAAAATTTTAGCTTTTAAATACAATTTATTATTATTGTTTGACGTTTATTATTATTGGTTATTATACCGGTCATTTTAACATCCTCTTAAATGTTTCTAATATTCATAAATCCGAAGACGATATGTACTTTAACTTCATCTGCCTTAGCTCTGTCATTAATATTAGCCATCTTGGTCAGAGAGCATCTAGGAATCTGACTTGGAAATGAGGCTAGTCAAATCCTAGGATACCCAGCTATGAGCTATATAATGAGATCACGGTTTCTCCGATGCTTGCGGTATTTGGATCCAAGCCAATAATCTAACCTGTTAATTGCTAATTAATCTAAATATAATTGTGGGAGATCTTGTTATTAGGTTTAATTTACAAATTAAGGAAATCAAAGTTGGTTGGAATAATTAATGACGAGTAAAAGAGTATATAAAAACAAATCTATCATCCGATGCGAAACATTTTTGCCTGTCCGTATTTCACCTTATACATCGCAAAATTCTGAACTTCAGAAATCGATTCGGCATTCTCTCTAGTAAAATTTTTCTTCCGCAAAAAAATTCTAATAGTTCTATACGGGTCGTTAGCAGCCGGAGAAGGATTCTTTCCTTGTGATCGCCCAGCCTCAAAATCTGGCTGTAGAGCGTGATCTAGGACAAATCATCTCCCTGCAAAACAGTTGTCCCACAGTACAGTCTCTACCACGTGATGAACCCATGACCCTTCTTGTTGGTTACAGTTCATAGGTTTTCTTTCTATACTGGTGTTAACGTGGCCACTAACTTTGGAAGATTAACAACGTGTTAAGGTATTCGAAAATAACCTATTGTGTGTAATATTTAAAAAAAAGTAGAATATATTGGAGAGTATAGAGGATCATCTTGTAGATAGCTTGGATAATATAGAGTAACACGGAATCTTAGAGTATTTGCCAGGTCAATTTAATTTAATGATAGTATCGCAAAGTTTAATGTAGCCTTGTAAAATTTGTTTATTTTTTTAACGTCACTTTATGCTACTAAGGCTAATCGGACCTTGATACAATTGAATTATTGTAATTCTCCTATTTTGTCTTTCCTGGTTATAATTAGGAAAGGGATCTTTAACGAGTACCTGATTACTGACCATTTTACGTCCCCTCAAAAGAACGGGTTAACCAAGGATTCTAAACTTAATTAAAAAAAATCCTAAAGCCCTTTGCCGGGCTCATAAAGTTTTTGGAACAGTAACGAACGAATTTATAAACAAAGAATCATCGTACTGCCGACTGGTAAACGCCCAAGGCGTAGATGGGAGCATTGAAGTTAGTATGAGTTTTGGAGTTTGCGTTTTGACGGTAATCTGTGGATGGTAGTTTGTATACGATTATTTTTATCGGTATCGAACCTTTGGTTTTGCTAAGCTTTTTTAAAATTATTATTAAATCTTGTAGATAGCTTAGCTTATCTTGTAGATAACTAAATCTTGTAAGTTCAGGATGAAGTAAAGACGTGATCGGTCATGCACTTCGTATCGAATTTATTGAAGTGTGCTAATGGTTTTTATATTCATCAATGACATCGTAAATCCATCAGGCCTTTTCTAAACACGTCGATGGAAACTTTAAGTATGTATTCAAAGTGCATTATAAATGTAACAAAATATTTATATCAATAAAATTCATTGACCTTGCATTTATTTATTTCTTTTTTTCGAGAACGTAGCTTTTAGAAAGCATAACGAAGAATCTTAAAAAAACATCTATCATATATTATTTAAATCCACCATAATATTCCTATTTGTTATGAAGCAGTTATCTTATCGACTATAAACAATATATACTGATTATATATGGATGAATTAAAATGTTTAAGGAAAAATTATAATAAAAAACAAATTAAAAATGGCCAATGATGACATTTAAAATAATACGTAACTTATTAAAATAATATTATAATATTATAATATTAAAAAATTTGAAGTTTTTCGATAATGTGCAGCACGTCCGAAATGTCAAATTTTAAATAAAGACATTAAAAGTTTGAAGGTGACTTAGCTATACTTTCTAAAATCTCTTGAAAATTTATCAAGCGTTAATATTTAATTAATAGTTTTCAGGATCTTTGACAGCAAACTTAGATTCTTAAACTTTTTTTTTTATACTATGAGAAAAAAAAGGATATTCAGTGAATTATAATTGGGTTAGTGATCGAAATAGTTATTTAAAAAAAAGTTATTTTCAGATTCTTAGCTTGTGTTTATATATATATATATATATACTAAAATATTGAATATATGCGAACTTTTTCTCTATATTTTATTAACATCAAATACTCCTGAAAAAATGATTTGATGGCATAAATCAGGCCACTTATACGTAAAAGTGATCAATATTGTTAAATAATATACAACTGAAAAATCGAGATGTAAACGTTTAAAAAATCAAAATAAAATATTGTAGAGTTAATAACTGTTACATATTTAGTTGTAGAAAAAAATGCTTAAAAAATCTCAGTTTTTTAGGTGTAATTTTTCCTTTAGACGTGAAAGGCCCTATAGAATTTATTTCGTCCACGGTAGAAAGAAACTCTATATTTTAATTATGTAAGGAGTTACTTGCGTAATTAAATGTCTGTTTTTTTCTTAATTAACATTAACCTTTTTTTTTAATTTTATCTTTATTCTAGGATGGGTGCGGCATATTTTAAATACGTATTTATATTTAGAACTAAACATTGAAAAAAAATTCTATACTGCAAAAGCCCGCAAAGCCTGCAATTAAGAGTATCCCAATTTATAGAGACTGGGAGAGCCCCAGGGGGGTCTGTAGATCCGAAGTTAAGTGGATCCATCCGTAGTTTTTAACAGATTGAATAATTTATCTACGGGATTTGAACAAGGGATCTTAAGCATAGCAACTTAGAGCCATCCAACCGCTATCGAACACGACCCAATGGATCCTTTTAAGTTGAATTCAGATCCATAGATATTCAATTAGATCAAAACATACCTAATTTAGGTAAATACAATCGCTCAAAAAATGAATTTATAAATCCAAAAAATCTAATAATTATGTAAGTTCCACAGGCTGTCTCTTACAAGAAGTTTTAAATGTGTATTCGCTTCCTTTTTAAAATTTTATAAAATACAGATTATCATGAGCTCTGTAGTATAGAAAAAAGAATGTAATTATTGGAAATGTGTAGATTACGGCACTCAGTTCTTCAACAAATGAACATTTCAACGAATATAGATCATTTGTAGTTCGAACTGTTAGTTGAAACGTGTATATCTTGATGTAATGATTTCAGAAATCTACAAATCTCCCATAATTATATTATTTTTTCCATATTAAAGCTCACGATAAGTTGTATTTTTACTTCTTGTAATTATTTGTAACTCAACTCTAAGCGGCTACCTGCGGAACTGATACCATACATATAAGCTTAACTTTACAATGGGATGTAATGTTTAGTTTAAATGTACCGTCTAAATGTAAGTATAGGGGTTTGGTAAGCCCCAGTAGGGTCCACAGAGATCCTACAGGATTTTAAGGGATTAAATAATTTATCTGATACAGCCTTGCTCTAACCCGAGCACTACATACCAGCAACTCAGCTTTCTACAAACTGAGCAACCCTGTTCTTTCTACTCATCGAAGTATTATGTAAAATAGTTGGTGTTTGATCAGTGATACGTTCTAGTTATAAAGCAAGGATTAAGATCCCTAATAATAAGTTTGCAGCCGCGGTGAATAAGTGGTTAAGTCGAATTTGGTCTAGAGAGAGTTAGTTATAGTAAGGGATCGTGCCATTCTCGAAGTTTTTGGCTTGAAATGGAGTTATAATTTAAGCAAGAGAATTAAACGGTTTCTCTTCTCTCAGTAATACTAATTCATTTTAGACAAAATTCGACTTAACCACTTATTCACCTGGGACGCAGATGCACCCATTGATCTACACTGCTCAAATGTCGAGTTATATTAGAGCCCTTAAAGTACGGGCGAATCTCAGGCGATGCGGTCCAGAGCGGCTGCACCTGCTGAGCGCTTACCATCGCTGTGGACTGAAATCGTTTCACTCCTGCCGGCTCAATTGCTTTATTGAAAGTTCATCGCGACTAATAAACTATTGTAGAATTTATTTTGCACTAGTTTATATAATAACAGATCGATATTTTCAAGCATTCATACTGTCACCACATAAAAATAAGAAACAAAACTGGATTGCCTTTGTAGCAGTTTAATGTCTCGGGCTATTACGAAAAATATATCAATAGTACCTACCTTAAAATTTATTAAAAATATCAGGATATTTTATCTGATTTGAACTGTTTAATATTTTGAATTAATTTTAGTTTATTTTTATATAAACCTGATTCATATTCATAATCTGTCTTTATTTGACCTCGTAACTAAAGTTATGCGTATATAACTGCCTTACAAAAAATTTTTTAAAAGACAAATGCGTCACTCTGTTGGTGACTTTCAAAAGATGCATATATGCCCTCATACTACCCACCGATTGATTTATCTCCCTCTCCCTCTCTATCACTCCCTCTCTCTCTCTCTCACTCTCTCTCACTCTCTCTCTCTCTCTCTCTCTCACTCTCTGTCTCTATTAATATATATTTCGGGTGTTTCGGAATTGCACGGCACTATTTTAGGTATGTGTTCTCTAACCCAAATAAACAAAAAAGTTCATATTAACATATATCTCAAACTCATTTATTAAACAGAATATATATATATGTAATATATATATGTAATATATATATACAGGTTTCTAGTTTTCTTGACTGTTATAGAATAATAACATAATAGAATAATAATATTAGAGTAATAAACCATTCATTACTCATTGATCACATTCTTCCCAATATTACATGCAAGTATTGGAAGGTGTTTGAACTGATTAACGTATTAATAAAAATCCTACATCAAATTGTAATTACCACTTGTTTATTAACATCTTACACTTGTAAATTTATATTTATATTTGTATGCTACTTAATGTATTCACCAAAAGCTCATTTTTTCACTGTTAAGGCACGAGTATGAGACCAACATAGTCTCAAAACGTTGCCGGAAGAAATTTGAGAACTGACTGAAACTCAAGAACCTCAAATATATATATATATATATATATATATATATATATATATATACAAACATGCATGGGTCAATAGCACTTTAAGGGGTAATGGATACTCTTAGCTACTGATAATAAAAAAATATCGAATCCTCTCTCGGACAAATAAATTTATCTCCGCTAAGACATCCGCCCTAGCCGTGGTACTTAATCAGAGGAGACAAGAACATCCAGTGTATCTTTCTTCCCTTTGTTGTGCCCTTTCAGATACAGATGTGAAAACTCCCTTTATCATAGCCGCCTCTATAGGCTCTATAGGGCCGTCCTATAGAAGTTCCCCGTTTGCTGTTTCTACTTTTTGGTACTTTAAGTTCTCTCGGTGATTACCTGATAAACAGTTCCGTGTTTGTCTTCAGTGTTGTAAGTGTTTTACAAGATCCTTTGAAATTTCTTCATTAGCCATGCCATAGAAATCTTACTATTTCCAAATGAGCTTTCATATTTTGGAACATGCATCTTCCATAACACACAGATGTATGAGGTAATTTATTTCTGTCAAAGTGATTTTTATTTTTTTGGTCGGTATTATGTTGTATGACAAAAAATTTAGGTTATTAGCGACCTACGTAGATCCAATTATACATTTTTTTAATTTAGCGTTATAATTCAAATAATATTAACTTAAAACTTGCTAATCTAATAAGATAAAAAAATTAATTTAAAAAAAACCTTGTAACATGACCCATGAACGGCCTTAGGTTAACTATATGGTGGAGACTACTGTTTCTAAGACCACGTTTGTGCAGAGAGGTGATTTGTCCGCTGCCAGGTTTTTCCCTTAATTAGGAGTACTTTATAGTCGCTGGGTGATCCCCAAGAGGGTCCTCAGATGTTACAGGGTCGAACCTCAGCTGTTAAAATATTAAATAATTCATCTAGCAATATTCACTGAGCTTCCCGTTTTCTTCATTCATTCATGTCTTCATTGACATGATTTTCTTGATGTCCCGAAAAATTTACGGGTTAGTTTTTACAATATTTTAGAGAATTAAGACTCCCTATTCCATTCTGATTTATAATAAAGCCTCGTTTTGAGTTTTTATGAATACAAATTGGGAGTGGAGTGGGTCAGTTGCCATGCCAAATAAGTTTCCATGTCGAAAATTCAGGTTCAAATCCCGCTGCAGGTAAGACTTTTATTTAGTCTTTTGGGAGCCGGAGATGGGTCATATGGGATCTAGGACCCTCCTGGGGCTCACCCAGCCTCTTAAAGGGGTACCAAAAAAAGGGGAATATCTGGCGGTTGAGCGTGATCTAGAACAGATCACCTTCATGCACATCCGTTGGCCACGAAACAGTAGAATAGAATAGAATAGAAAGTGGGGGGAAATTGCAAAAAAAATAAATTATAGACTGGATTTAACTTTAAACTCCGTGGATACTTGGGAGGGAGAAATGTTCAAAATGTTGGAGCTGTACAAAGATTATTTTATCCAAGTTTGCCATGCAAAAGCAGCAGAGGGCACACACCACGGCCTCTATAGCTCATTAAATAAAACAATAGATTACCATAGACATTTTAAAGCAACAAAAAAAATGAGCGTAGTTATGAAGTGTAGAGGGGAACTTCTGAATCTAAATTACAAACCATTTGAAATTGATTCGCAAAATATACAGCTATGCTCACTGTGTAATCTGAAAGAAATTGAAAACAGTTTTCACTTCCTGGCAGTGTGTCCCGTCTTAAAATTGTATAGAAAAAAATTCTTAAAATATGAGCGGATATCAAAACAAAAATTAATAGATATTCTGAATGGAGAGAATTTTATAGGTTTATATAATTTTGTAAGTAATGCAGGTCGTTATAGACATTTTTTAATTTCAGAATTTAATTATTAATGTCAAAAAGAAATTTGATTTATTTTTTGGTTTTCATTGTTGTTTAGTAGTTTAATCAAACTCCCGGCAGACGGTATAAGTACCATGCTGAGGTTGCTAATGTGAAAAATAAAATTAAAAAAGAACAGTTGTAAATAATTTAATAAAGAGCATTTTATATCTATCTATCTATATCTATATCTATCTAGAATAGAAAAGTAACTTTATTCTGGGACTAAGTCCCTTTAGAATAACAGATATGAACATGAAAAAAAACCATAATATTTATCTGGCCAGAAGGCTAAATGTTAAAAATCATAAAGCGTGTAAAAAGTGGTCAATTTAAACTATTTAAAACAATTTAACAATTAATATTTAAACAAAAATAATAGTAAGTAAAAAAACAGTACAGATCTTGACAAGATATTAAGCAATTAAAGAGAATAGATAAATCCATTGCTTTTGTTAGATGCATGAGCTAGCATGCAATAATTTCTTTACATGATGTACAGCTTCTCAACAAGCAAAATTATAAGAACTAAATAACACAATGAGTTATTCTATACATTACATTCTAAGCAAATGACTAACCTGCTTAGAGAGCATCCTTCTAGGAAGCTAGGAAATGTTGAAAAAGCACGGATTTAAATGATGATAGTGAGGGAGCATGACGGATGTTAGAAGGGAATGAGTTCCACACTGTGGTGGAGCGGGCGAGAAAGGAACGTTCGAATGCTTTAGTTATGTGTGAACGTATATAGAGATCAGAAAGGTGGGATCTTGTTTTATGGTGTGGAACTGAATTGGAGGAGACTGTAGATATATGAAGGGGGTTGAGAGTGAATGGATTGGTATAAGAATGAACAGAGGAAATATTGTCTTCGGAAGGGAGGGAAGAGCCACTTTAACTCATCATAGAGGTGGGAGACGCGCGATCGCTTCGGAGTGCCAAGCACAAATCTTAGAGAGCAGTTCATTATTCTCTTTAGTCTGTCTTCAAGCATTTTAAAGAGGCCTCCATATACCACGCTACAATAGTCAAAGTGGGGGAAGATGAGAGAAGAGACGAGAAGCTTACGGGAAGATTGTGTAAGGAGATGACGAGAACGATGGAACAACTTCAGGGAACTAATTGACCGTCGCGATATCTTGGCGATGTGGTATTTCCAAGAAAGGTTTTGGTCGATGGTGATGCCTAAGTTTTTCACAGAGGAGGTGATCGTGATAGGATGATCGTTTAGGATTAATGTTGAGAGTGTGTGGATGGATGTAAGGAGGGAATTGGAACCTAAAACAATGGTCTGAGTTCAGTACTGTCCCACCATGTACAGAACCTCAGATCCTTTAAGTGGTGCAGGTTTAAAAAAAAATAATTAAAAATTTCATATTTCTCAAGTGCTTTTGGCCTAACTTATGATTCCGTTTCATTCAACATACTAATATCTCGCATATTTTGTATTTGTAAATAATTTACTGAAGTGTAATTATTATTATTCTGTGATTTAGATTTTTCAAAACCTGTATCATTACTTGAAGGGTCTTGGGTTTGGGTTCAGAACATGCTAGATGCATTTACTGTTTCTAAGACAACGGCTGTGCAGGGAGGTGAATTGTCCGAGATCACGCTCAACCGCCAGGTATTTTCCCCAATTAAGAGTATCCGCTATATATACGATGGGCGAGACTCAAGAGGGTCTTCAGATCAACAGTGCCTATCCACGGTATCTTTTTCAGCCGCAATATAAGTTTGGATCCTCATCGTAGCAACTCAGGGCCCTACCACTTAGCTACACCACTCAAGTTAAAGGATTTCACCTTAATTAAGCAAATTCCATGGAACTTAAATACCTTGCTACTAAATTGCTAATTATATACTTACACATACTTGGAGAGAGGTAGGGAAAATATATTTATAAAAATATTAGAGCATTCCTTCCCTAGTAATATGATACACAATATACCTGCTCCATTCTCTGGGTTAAGCTGAGGGAAAAAAGAAAAAGACCTTGGCTCGCAATAAAGGGGACGGTGCACATAAAAGCAACATGTAGCCAGTACTCTCCGCTAGTGGAGGGGGATGGGGTTATATACGATGATAGTGTGCGTGTATGTGTGTGTATATGTGAGGGGGAGAGTTTATAGGTACATAAGAGGTTTGTGTGTGTGTGTGTGTGTGTAAGGGGAGGGTTCACGGTCTACTTATTCCGCTTGCGAAACGCATAAAGAGAAAACCCTCGGGAAGTTAGCTCTATTGTTGAAGTAGGATAACTGATTCTTATCAATCAAGGTTTTTTTGTTACGTAACTAATTGCATTAATTAGTAAATGGACCGGAAGCTGTTGAGTGCAATTTAACTGGACAAAGGTCAATAAAAAAAAAAGTTTAAGAGTGCATCCTAGTATTTCTGTAAATATACTTCTGCCCTTCCTTAAAATTATTTATCGATGAATGTTAATAAATAAATGGGGTTACTTTCGATGTTTTACTTAGCGTAGAAAACTCCTATGGCCAAGACCACGGGTTCGCTGCTCGGCAGGTATTCTCAGTAATTATTAAAGGGAGTAAAAAATCTGATGTCGTCTTTCGGAAGGGACGTAAAATGGGAATCTAGAGCATGGTTGCTGTCGCCCGTTTGATAAAGATTCCTATCCTAGTTATACCTGTACAGGATAAATTTGGGACTCCCACTTTAGCATCGTCTCTTTAACTATAGTTGCTTAATGTTCAATCATTTTAGTTGACCTTATAGAATAGAATAGAATAGAAAAGTAACTTTATTCTGGGACTAAGTCCCTTTAGAATAACATATATAAACAGGAAAAAAAAGCATAATATTTATCTGGCCAGAAGGCTAAATGTTACAAATCATAAAGCGTGTAAAACATGACAGAAAACAATTTAAAAAGAAATATGTAAACAAAAATAATAGTAAGTAAATAAACAGTACAGATCTTGACAGGATATAAAGCAATTAAAGAGAATAGATAAATCCATAGCTTTTGTTAATGAGCTAGCATGCAATAATTTCTTTACATGATGTACAACTTTTCAAAAAGCAAAATTATAAGAACTAAATAACACGATGAGTTATTCTATACATTACATTCTAAGCAAATGTCTAACCTGCTTAGAGAGTATCCTTTTTGGAAGCTAAGAGGTGTTGAAAAAGCAAGGATTTGAATAATGATAGAGAGGGAGTATGACGGGTATTAGGAGGGATTGAGTTCCACACTGAGGTGGAGCGGGCGAGAAAGGAACGTTCGAATGCTTTAGTTCTGTGTGAACGTATATAGAGATCAGAAAGGCGGGATCTGGTTTTATGGTGTTGAACTGTGGATTAGAATTGGAGGAGACTGTAGATAATGAAGGAGGTTGAGAGTGAATGGATTGGTAGAAAAGAACATTGATTTGAGTTTGCTAAAAAGGATAGAATGGTCCAAGGAATCAAAAGCTTTAGTAAAATCAAGAAGGATAAGCACTGTTAGTTTTTTGTCGTCCATAGCGGTATGTATGTCATCGGTGATTTTGGTAAGTGGCGATTGTGTGGAGAAACCGGGATGCAAACCAGATTGAAGTGGGTCAAGGAGGTTGGACTGTTCGAGGAAATTTGACATTTGTGACTGGACTATTCTTTCTAGAGGCTTGGAAAGCTTGGAGAGGATTGAGATTGGGCGGTAGTCTTTGAGTGAGACAGGGTTAGAGGGTTTATTGACAGGGTGGACTATGGCTTTTTCCGGGTGGTTGGGAATACTCCGTTTTGCAGTGAAAAATTGAATATAAAGATTAGGCGGGTATAATATCGATAAGGCAGGATTTTAGCAGTTTGACAGGAATCCCATCGAAGCCTGTGGAGTTGGAGTGGGATTTCAGAACAGAGGACATAATGTTGTTGGGTGAAATGTCAGCGAAGTAAAAGTTGTCAGGGTTGAAAGATGGTGCTAGGTAAAATACGGGAGAGAATGATTTTGATGTATTAACTGAGGTGGACAAAAAATATGAGTTTATTTCATTGGGAGAGGCTGGAAAGGGCCAATATATATGTATGAGGAAGAAAATGGTTCGGGTGGAGGTCAATAAAATTCACTTAGATAGGGAGAAATATTTATTAGTAAGCCGAAATTTCGACCCACATTGCAGATCTTCTTCAGGGCTATGATAAGATCGGTGTTTGGCACTGACTGGTCGACACTAGTCATGGTTCATGTCTGGTGTCAGCGACCGATCTTATCTTAGCCCTGAAGAAGACCTTCAATGTGGGTCGAAACGTCGGCTTTCCAATAAACAGTTCTCCCAATACAAGAGAATTTTATTGACCTCCAACCGGACCATTTTCTTCCTCTTATAGTAGCTTAAAGTGATTCATAATTCTTTTTCTACCTCACATGCCATGTCTAGCGTCGAAGAGCCTCTGCTGTTTTTTTTTCCGGAGGCTTTGTATTTTTTTATGATTATGCTATACTCCAGACGGTTGATTGACCCTGTCCTTTAGGCACCGTACCCTTAGAACAACTGTCGGTTTGGTTATACTTTCCTCCCTTGGTTCTTTTAAGGAAAGGTAGCCTAAGGTGATTACTATATGTCACTTTGTGTACGAATATGGTGTAAAGTGTACTGTTCTGTCGTGTGGCAGTACCGTGTACTGAACTCGGGAATCGGGGGAGCGTTATTCCCCACTAGTCTGGCACTTAGACTAGTCCCTCCAGGAAAATGAATAAACAAAAAATAAATTTATTAAAAGGTAACAACTTTATTCAGTAAGTTACTCTTCTGGCATAATATAAACATAATTTTTTCTAGTAGCAATCATTAAATGAGGGAAAGCAGTATGTTAGTGTGTAGTTATTCAGATGGTTCCGGGTTCAAGTCAGGTTATGGCAGATAAATTATTTAATCTGTTTAAATCTATATTTGGACCCTGTGAAATCTGCAGACTCTCTCAGGGCTTATAAAAATGGGCTTTATAAAATGGCTGAACATAATTGCGTTTGAGTGTGATCCGGGTCAAAAACCACGCTTCACAACCGTAGAGCATCTATCAATTACTGAACCCAAGATCCTTCATTAGTTGTGATATAAAGGCTTTTTTTCAATGTTTATTCCGAAAATAAAATTAATAACAAAATGAAAATGTTTATATTTATTAATTGTTATTTTGATGGTGTTTATTTTTAAACAATTTTTTTTTTAAGAGAAAAGATTTGTCCTGGCCGGGATTCGAACCTGGGTCGTCCGCATTTCCGTTGCAGTGCTCTAACCACTGAGCTACCAGGGGTCGTATCCAAGTCAGACAAATCCGTTCTCTACACCAATCCTATATTCCCGTGTTGAAAATGTTTATAATATCTCGCACTTATTCTAGAATGAACATTAAATAAAAAAAACTCGAATGTTAATTAAGATAAACCACAATTTTTAATTTAGAAGGTATTAATAGTTTGTTTTTTTTTGGTAGAGGGAGAATGCATTTGTGCCTTGGTGATGGTGGGATATTTTCTGTGGTTGGACTGTGAGGTTGGGGTGTGCTTTATTTATTTATTTTTCTTGTTCTCTTTTTGTCCAGACAAAGCTTGAATTGGTAGAACATCAACAATAGCTTTCCCAATATTTTAAAAATTTAAGGCTTTTTTTTTTTTTTCTTTCATGTCTAAACAATTATAATCTCTCTATTGAGCTTTTTATTTTTTATATCTGAGTTTACTTTATCATCCCGAAACTTCGTATTCAAAATCTCGCTAAAGCCATGATAAATAAGGCGGCAAAGTACCATGTTTGACAAAATCGATTGATTATACTAAGTTAATTTTTTTATATCATTAAGTTATCCACTTTTGATCCTGAACACTTCAATTTAGGACTTCCGTTATTTTCATAATTTTTCCTTTTATACATTAATTCGTTATGTGTTTTTTTAAAAGTGTTTTAAGGGGGAACAGAACTACTCTGTTTTTAAGGAATTTTTCTTTTTTTTTCTTTCTATATCTTTAGTTTTATCACATTACTTCTCTGTTGGTTATGCCTCAATTGGGGATCTGTTGACAAGATTTTTTTGGTTTCGGTTAGTATTGAGACATGATGCTTTTTGTTAGCAAAATCCTACCCATCTCTTAATGATCTTCCAATATAATTAACTTCGCATTTAACAGCTGAAGTAGTACTTTCCTAAAGACAAATAATTGTTATTTCTATTTTTCCTTGGCGTTTATAGTGAAAGCTTATTTGACTTTCATGTTAGCACGAGACGGATTCCAGCGAAGTACGAAAACAAGACGATGTTCTCTTATGCGTGTATCCTACCCGTGTATTTCGGCGCCGAATTCTAGGCACGTCTCCCTGGTCTTATCTGCAATTCGGAAACCCTCTTGTTATTTCGCATGAAAATCTCATATTACATTTTCCCATCTCCCATGTTTATACTGATAAAGAAAATAAGATAGTGTTAACTATAGTATTGTTTTAATTAAATATAGGGAGTGTGTACAGCGCTGAGTTGATGTGCTGAAGGTTCCAAGTTCGAATCCGGTGTTGATAGATAAATTATTTAATTGGTTAAAATCATAGATGTACCCTTTAACTGCAAACCCTCTTGTAGCTCACTAATTCTCTATAAAGTAGGTACCTTAGAGAGAAAACCCTGACGGTTGAGCGAGATCTCGTACAAACCACCTCCTTGCACAACTGTTGTCGTAGAAACAGTATTGCCTCTGCCATATACAGAACCCAACAACCCTCCATTAAATATTTTTAATTAGGTTATTGTTCTTTTTTTACTTATTTATTGAGAAGAAATTGTGGCGTAACGTGACGTCACACGATGGACTTTTTTCAATACATCTCACTCTGACATCTTGACTTATAAAGTGTACTTGTTCGATTATATTTTGCCTGTATCATCTTTTAGTCCAATTTTTTCTTATTATAAAGTCTCGTAATGTCGCCTAAATAATATACACTGAGCATGAATTGTAATTTCAGGGGATTACAACTCGCTTTGGCAGATTGGGGGGATTTATTAGACAAGATGTAGGGAGTCAGGAAGGGACTAATGAAGGGCACTCCTTAGCTTAAAGGGAGCTTCACTTGACTCGATTAACACACGGCTGATTGATCCCTGCGTGAATGTGCCTTGTCAGGAATTTAAGCACGCTTGAGTGCTTCTTACACAAAGCACGTTGTACTTGAGACTGGATTAAGCTGTAAAATATGTTGTAGAAAGCATATTATAATAAAATAATAAATCTGTTAATAGTTGACACATAAAAATAAAATAATAAAAACGAAATTAAGTGAATTTTTTTTTATCAAAGCAATGAAATTAATAGTTAATGATTTCTTTCACTTTAATAAATATTGCGCGTTAAATTACAGTCGATAGATCGTTGAATTGTATACGGAGGTACAGAACAGAATCGTGTAACAATAAATAATAATATACAATAAATTAGAATTTATAGAGGAAAAAAAAGCTTAAAAAATTGGCGTTGAAAATGAAAAACAGACCGCAAATATTTATGTAATCTTACATAGTTTACGAAATTATGTTTTAAAAAATAGAAATTAAAAATATTACAAGAATTACATGAATAAAAAAGATTATATTGAAAGCATAAATTATTTCCAATATTACCTGAACTACTATTATATTTATTTTTTCCTAAGTTAATGTATGTAAAGGGTTTATTATATGTATTTAAAAAAATAATATTTGTGAATATTTAATTCGTTACTATTAAAATAATTTTAAATCTGAATCATCAGTTTATGAATTAATGTATGTATACTCATTACTTCATTTTTATTATTATTCAGTTTTTTTGTTGTTTTTTTGGATATACTAAATAAAATGTTATTCGATAGTTAGTTACTTCACTTTGACTGATGCTAATACATACCACGATCCTTCTACTTTAACGTTATATAATATTAAACATTATACTATGGAAATTGTAATTAATTTCATATTAATTTGTCTACATACAGTTGAAGTATCCTCAAAACTTTTAATAGCTTGTTTGTATATTCATATAACGTCACTTTATGCTGCTCTGGCTAATCGGACGGTGCTACAGTGGGAGTCGAAATGTTTGCCTATCCAGGTTTAACTAGGATAGGGATCTTTAACGAGTACAACTCAGGATTGTGAGCGCCATTTTACCTTCCGAAGGATCTTTTTTTAGTTTCATACCTAGAACTCTGAAATCATTATAAACTCCAATAATAATTTTAATAGAGTGCTGGTGGAATTCAATAATCATTTATATACTTATGCCGTTACATTAGCATAAGGATATATATATATATATATATATATATATATATATATATATATATATATATATATATATATATATACATATATATTTATTTATGATGTTAATAGTGGATCTGGAGATCCTCCTGGGCTCACTGAGCCTCTATAAAGTTGGTACCCTTAATTGGGGGAAAACCTGGTGTTTGAGGGGTATCTAGAACAATCACCTCTTTTCAGAGCCGTTACATTACAGTACAGTCCTTACCATGTACTAAACCCAAGACACTTCATGGGTTGTAGTGCTACAGAATATGTGTTTGAACACTTTAGTCCTTTCTGTTCTTCAAAATGGAAGATCTCTTAGGGGAAAAAAATTGAAGCTGTTAACTTCTGAAAAAAAAAAAAACGTCGCTCACAGAAGGTGGCCATTTATTTTTATCCCAGCCGATAATGGGAATGTATTTGCTCAAGAATATATATTTAGTCTTGGGAACTACTCACCCCTTGTTGTAAAAACAAATTAGTAAACCCCAGGAACGAGGAACATGCCCCACCCTCGAACTCTGGGTCCGAGGGAGAGATATCTCCCGCTTTTAGACTCCTAAATAAAGATGCCGGAGTCTTCTCTCCTCCTCAAGGAAGAAAAACTTTTTAATTAAAACCCATAGTAAGTGAACATAAATATCCTTACTAAGTACCTTAACCCACTCTAAGCAACTCTTTGATCGCGAAACTTTCTTCAACACCTGATAAGGACTTAAGATTTAAAACTCAAATATCCTGTACGGTCTCAAATTGATTGTCTTTTTATTTTATAAACAATAAAACAGTAATAAGTATGTCATTAGCTTTGAAGGATGAACGTGTTGAGGTATCCGGGAAAGAAAATAGTCTTGAGTAGAGGTCAGAGAAATAATTTCTTAAATTTGGTTGAACTATTTATTCGGAAACCAACGTTTTAGCCAACATTAATGGTCTTCTTCAGGTTAAAAAAGTCCTCTTCCCCAGTTAATATTATTCAATCCATAATAACTTAGAACGTGCAAGAATAACTTGCACTTATATTAAAAATTCTTAGTAGTGACTCTACTGCTTCTAAGCCAAAGGTTGAAAATGTAGGTGATTGGTATTTGATCCCGCTGAACCTCCAGGATTTTCTGGCAATCAATGGTGCCTACGGTATATAGGCTGTGTGAGCTCCACGATGGTCTGTACATCCCACATGGTCCATCCATGACATATTAAATAATATATCTACCAAAGCTGGATTTGAACCTGGAACCTCTCAGCTCTCTAGCATTGAGTTATCCTACACCCCACACAGACAATTGAATTATATTAACTATAATTTTAAAAAACATTTACTTTGAATGATGAACAATGCCCTTAAGGTATTCTACAATATGGTTTTCCGTAGAATATTTTGTTCTAAAAAAGACAACCAAAATGAACTTAAAACTTGAAGTTTTAATGATAATACACATCAAAAAACTGTAACAGCACAACTCATGAAAGGTTTTGTGTTCAGTAACTAAGCCTATGGTTGAAAATTAGTCTAATATTCCCGCTGAACCTGGAGTTGTCTGTTTGTCTCCAACTGTTTTTGTCTTAATCAAGGGTGCCCACCTTAAGTAGGCTCTGTGAGCTTCTCGAGAGTGTGTACATCCCATATGGTCCATCCATGGCTTTTAACATATTAAATAATATATTTCCCAAAGCTGGGTATGAACCTGGAACATTCAACCAGCTCCCCACACAGGCTATAGAATGGTAATAACTATAATTTAAAAACCATTTACTTTGAAGGATAAACAAAGGTAATTAACAACAAGATCTTGCCTAGAATATTCTGTTCTAAAATGGACTTATCCAAAATGAACTTAAAACTTGACTTTTTAATAATAATAATTAAAAAAATTGTACCACTACAATCCATGAAGGGTTTTTTGTTCAGTATCTAGAGACTGTGCTGTTTCTAAGCCAACGGTTGTAAATGGAAGTGATTTGAACGTGATCAAGCTCACGTCTTTTTCCTCTAATTAAGGGTACCCGCTTCATCCGTTGCTGTTAACAGATTAAATAATTTATCTTCCACGGCTGGATTTTTACCCTGAACCTCAAGCTTTGCAACTCAGACATAAAAACTATGAGCTTTCTCGCGCCTATTATTAAATACAATTACATAAGTTAATATGGTCGAATTAACCACTCTAATTTTTCTCTGGTTATTACTACTTAATTTTACCGAAACTTAAAACTTTGAATTCATATAACTCTAATCCATTTATAAAGAGTATGGAACGTATTTAAAGGATGAAGGACATTGGATATTGGAAAATAATGTATTTCGCGAAAGAATAAGTAGCTTTTTGTCGTTTCACCCAAACATATCCAAAATTGCTATTTCTTCTACTTCGCTTATATTATCTTTTCATTACTCAAAGTTTACTGAGGGCCAACATCACCTGCAAAGTGGATATTTGTTATTTAATATGAGAATTTGCTGACAGCTAAATTAAAAATTTAAAAAAGTCTTTTACACCGGATAATATTCTTACCTTATTTAACTATAAAAAATCGTTTGGCCTTAACGATATATCTAAAGGAAATTAGTATTAACATGAGGCTTTTCAGAATGTAATGATAGTAAGAACCAAAAATACATTAAAAAAAAATAAATTTATTATTTATAATTTTTATTAAAATGACAACAGGCTCTCTCATACCTGTAAGCATATATACATATACATAATCATTATATAATTGTAAATAATCACTTGTTTAATATATAATATATATGTGTATAGTTAGCATATAAGACAACCAGCCAACAGGCCTGAACATTAAGGGCTCCTTAGACACAGATTGAGGATGATACTGGTATCTCAATATCACTTACCGCCAAGATATTAATGGGTTTCTAACACCTTCGGGGTTTAATATTATCATATTATCAACACTTCCTCCTCATAATATTATATTATAGTTCTTTTGATGGCGATTACTTTTAATAATATTTAACATGGGTTCACAAGCACAACTTCACTCACCGGCCTGTTAGACTACTGGAAGCAACAACAACCGGGAGTAGGTACGACGCAACTTACTTAAATCGGTACACGCGTTGCGATTTTAATTATTTCAAATATTTGGAGGGTTCTTCTTGGTAAGTAGTTCTTTGTGGGAAGATATAAAGGTCCTCGTGTGTTAGTTGACCTTGAGCATCCATAATCCTTGGATCTAGACCGATTAGTCACTGTCCTCGGAATCTTTAAACTTAAAACCTCTAGGGTGCTTTTTGCTTTTTCTTGGTTGTATACAGAGGTTCTTAATTGAAAATAATAAATAAATAAAAAAATTATATTATATGTTTTTTGATTTGGATCACTGCTACCCTCGAAGGGATATATCATACTGTTTCAAGGCCAGCAGTTTTATTGGGAAATTTAATTTTATCAGAAAGATATATTTTTCTTGAGAGGCGGTGCCCAAGGAGGGTCTAATGCAGGTCGGAATAAATATTTTTTTTATTCTCATCCAGATTTGGTCCCGGGTCTAAGGATTTTCAATAAATAATACTTAATACATAATAGAATAAATAAATACATTCACATTTAAAATGAATACAAATATGTTTATTCACATGTCCATAAATACATGGATATTATAATTTAAACAGTTAATAATTAAAATAATAATAATTTGTAAACTTATATATCTGCACACTCAGAACCGGCTCAAATACTTATCTTCAGTGGAGGTGCATTTTAATTTTCCCGTGCCTTACCTTATTCACTCTATTTTCAACTTTTAGGATTTTTAAATTAAGGGTATCCACTTTATAGTGGCTGAGTGAACCCTAGGAGGGTCTGCAGATCCACAGAGTCTGTTTATCCTCAGTCAATGTGCCATCCAATTTCCTACCAGTTAACTTTTAATCGTTTAAATTTATTTCATAACTTTTTTTTTTTTAGTGTTGAAGGAAGACATTTAATTTTCATATTTTGCATTATTTAATCATTTAAAAAGCATTCTAGACCCACTTAGGCTGAAAATAATCTACACTTCAATTAGGTCGGTAAATGAATGCTCTGTTGTGAGCCCGATCATCCAATATTTGTTTAACTAATGAAGGGTTCGGATTTTTTTGTTCACGCTATAATTGATTTCCTTTTACGTTTCCTCTTTTTTCCTCCACCCTCTTTTAGCCCGGGAACATCCACACCATAGGTAGGCTACAGGGAAATTTCATTACAGAGCTCCCCCTGATGGAATGGTTGGAGCACGCTGTAATTCTAAACCGGGTTCTATGGCCCTTGCTCGGAACTGCTTCGCGGTTTCTCGTGCGTTCACACATCATTTCTTTCTACCGATAAATCTCTCTCTCTCTCTCTCTCTCCCCTTTCCTCCTTCCCTCAGTCATTTATCTCTTTCTCCTTCTACGTCTTTCGTGGTATCGCTGTCTCCTTCTCTCTTACTTTTTTCCCTCCGTTAATTTCCCTCTTTCCCCCCATTTTTCCCTTTTTAACATCTTCTTCATTCTCCCATCTATCTCAATTTAACTCCCTTGCCCATATTATTTTATTCTTCCTTCCTTTTTCCCAAATATATCTCCACCCTCATTTATCTTCTTAGTATTATCTTCTATTATCTGGTATTATCAACAGTTTTTCAGTATTATTTAATATTATAACAGCCATGTGTAGACCCTGTGGGATTTATTTTCCTGAATCTCACACAGCCTCTATAAAGTGAATACCCTTAATTGGGGGAAAGACTGGCAGTTTAGCATGATCTCGGACAAATCACTTCCCTGCATAACCTTTTTCCCAGAAACAGTACAATCTCTACGATGTACTGAACCCAAGACGGATTATGGATTGTAGTAGTACAGCTATTGCCTTCTATTATCTGATACTATCAACAGTACATCACCGAAGGTTGTATGATCGAATTCCAGTCTCCATATTCTTCGTTTATTAGAAGCTTACCCACAAGGAAGGGACATAATAGTAATGATCCTACTCCTTGTACTTTTCCAGGATGTCAAAACGATCAGAAGTTCGATACAGTGATAGTCAACTTATGGAAAAGGATTGTACGTACCTGTTGACCCCTAGCAGCCACAATCCTTGGATCTAGACCAGTTTATCAGTGCCAACGAATCCTATTAGACGCCGGTATTTATCGAATTTAACGATCTTAAGTAGAATTTGGATAATTAGAAGTTGGACGACCCTCTGCAGTATCCGCTAGCAAATTATAAGTATTTTTGTATTACAGTATAATAAATAAAAAGCTGCAAGATCAAATCGCACTGCCAAATATCTTCATGGTGTACCCAATCATCAAAAAAAGTATGTAGCATATCTACGTTAGAATATAACGCCTTTTGAACAGCTTCGGGAGATTTTTGTTAAGGGTATTTAGGGATGTCTCAGGTTGGCCGATTCTATCCAGATTTGAAGTGCCTTATCCTTCCAAAATCCACAAATATTTTCTTGCATCCTTTTTCTATCAAGTAATTCTAGCCAAACATTCATCCTATATCATCGAACTCCTCTTCAAATCCTCTGTCCGTTTCCTTCCCACCAGTTCTCACCCATACTGTGTATATACTCCAGCTCACCGCATTATCGGATTTCACTTATCTTCCTATCTTTGCAATCATATTCCTCATACACCACTAACATAACCATACTCTAAGGCAATTTCAAGTTTCGCTTCTTTAATCATCTCTTTACTTATCCGATTCCCTAAAGATAGTAAGTAAATTTATTTTATTCCATAAATTGATATATTTGTTAACAAATCCTAGGGCCACCTGCTGTGCTATGAACCCACGATCTTGGGCTTAGTAGTTTGTTCTACTAACCTCTAGACTACTGGTCGCCCCGCTCGTTGTATTGTTATAATACAGCTGTAAACTTCAATGAATAAATTATTTTAAAAAAGTAAAGATTGTTGACGCTTTAATCTTCAATATTTCTCGACTTGAATCCTGTTTTACCCAGAATATTCGCCGAGAAGCCGACATTTACATCAAAGGATCGCCCATTCCCAGACTTTCTATTTCCTCGAGACAGAAGGACTAGGACCTGGAAGGCCGGAGTCCCTCCCGCTGAAAGAAAAGACCGCACCCTCATTTATAATTCATAGTCTCCCTGGTATCTTTCATCAGATTTCCCCTTCCAACTTGAATAATTGAACCAGCTTAAATTCTCAAACCTGGCCCATAAGGAAATTAATCTTTTTTTATCTACTACAATACCTCCATTGTCATTTCTTCAAGATAGTCTTGTACGAGTCCGGTGTTAGCATATTTAGCGCCTCACAAAAGTGTTAGTTTGTTGGTTTAAAAAAAAATTTAATGTCCTTTTATGCCGCTAAGGTTAAACAGGCGATGCTAAAATGATCTTTAATCATCAGGCAGGGTATGCAGGATAGTGATCTTTGGCCTAAACACCGTCAAGGGTCGGTACCCCCATTTTACGTTCCTTCCGAAAGACAACACAACCAAGGACTTTCACTTTAAAAAAATCCTAAGCTAACCTGCCGAGCTGCGAATTAGCAATATTTGGCACAGTTGGTTATTATACTAACCACAACAGCACAGGAGTCACTATAATACGTTATACTTATTTATTATATATAAATTTTATATTTTCATTCATTTAAATCAAGAAAAATTAAAAAGATACATTAAATAATGGTGAGAATGCTATTAGAAAAAATCCCATAAAAGAACGCGTAAAATTTCTATAAAAAAATGTCAAGTCCTTATTCCTGCATTTTAGTTTCTTTTCAAAAACGTTGTTGGTATTCAAATTTTAGTCTAAATTACACTTAATCTTTATTTGATTTAAAGTGAACTGAATTTATTCTTTCAATTCGCTGTGTGTTTCGAAGATTTTCTAATTTTTCAATTCTATCCATACATTCCTAAAATCTATCAATTCTATTTTTTTTAAATATTTCTCTGATCACTCGGATTATTTTCCTCCCCAAATATATAAGCTTAACAAATATTATTCAAGAAAAGGAATTATTTCCGTGCTTTCAACACTCACTCTGTCACAAGTCGTTAAATTCGAATGATGCGATTTAAATCCATATGAAACTTTTTTGTTTTATATCACACAGGACTTGATTTATATTTCCTACTTCCCGAAAAGTTTTGAAGTAAACTGAGTTAAGCTGACGCTTTTCTTAAATGAGAAATTTATTGTTTAACTTATTGTTGAGCGAACCTTCTACGTGGCTTAGATTCTCTGTTTAGATCGTTATCCATCTGTTCCAGCTCCATGGAATAATTCGTGGATAATTATCGTCAAATATACAACTGAATAGAGATACATAAACCTGAATCCAGTATTTTCCTACCAAATCACAACGTACTTCGGGAGTAATATTCATATTTTAATGTGTTACTAACCAATGCTTATTTGTTTTATACTTAAATTACCTAAAAAAAAAAAATCAGCGAGTAAAAAAAGAAAGAGCACTCAGTGTGTAGAGTGCTGAAGGTTCCGGATTCGAATCTGGTTGTGGCAGAGAAATTATTTCATCTGTTGACAGGCACGGATGGGCCCCGTGTGATATAAAGTCCTCCCTGGGGCTCACCCAGCCTATACAAACTGGCTACCTTAAACAAACGGGAAAACCTGGTGGTTGGGAATGATATATGACGTTACTTCCGTGCGTAACCGTCGTTCTAGAAACAGAATCTACCAAGTACAGAATCCAAGATTCATCATAAGTTGTCAGTAGTTAAGGCTTTTAAGAAAAGTATAAATATCCATAAGTAATCATTAATAATCTTTAACCGGAATTTTCATTGTTGGATTTACAGTGTATTAATAGTATATATAAAAAAAAAGTCTTGTTTAGTGTTTAATACTTGTGTTTATAATAACAAATAAAATACGTGATTAATTTAACTATTGTTTGAATTGATTGACAGATTGTTTGAAAAAAAAATAATTCTAATTAAAATTTATCTCATTTCTTCACTTAAATTTTTTTTTTTTTAACGTTTCAATCATCTTTCTAGGTACGTGTGTGTACTTATATATTATATTTATGAGTAAATTATAGTAAATATGAAATGATTTTGTTTATATAAAATGAAGTCATCGTTTTATATCTTCTACAATATTTTTTTTTTTCAGGTACGTTTGTTTAACCAGCTCATTGTAAGTAAAAATAGAAATATTGCATATCTTCGTAAATAGTGAACCAATTTAAATATGTTATATAAACTATTTTATTGTTTCATAATTAAACCAATTTTTAAGAATACAACAATGTTGGTTTCCCTTGTATGGACCTCGATGATCAACTATTTCAATATTATCAATAATTATCGAATAAATTGGCATTCATTTGAAAATTATTACTAATTATTACTAGGTTTAAAATTTTAATTGGTTTCAAAATCTATAATTTTATATGTTTAAAACAATATTTTAAATGGCCAATGTATCTCAAAATATTGTTAAAACGTTATCTCCGCTGAAAACCAATCATTAAATTCAATTCTCTGTGGGAATTTCCTAAAAGGAAAAAAATGGGTTTTTAGGATGTTAAAAGCTTTATAGGGAGAAAAAAACTGTAAAATAATTCTGTTCAACAATTTTGTTATTAATTTATTATTTCTTCTTTAGGGTTGCAAAGTCATTTCACTGTGTGCAATAAACTACGAGTATTATAACGTGAATTTATTTGGTCCCTATCCTGATAATACCTGAACTGGCGAAACGTTGACAAGTTTTGTTGTTGTTTTCTTTATCGGATAACATTATGTGGCAATCTTAAGGATCATGATTGCTTGAACACATACATCTATATACAATATGAATCCGGCTGTGGCAGATAAATTATTGCATCTGGAGATCTTCCTGGGAGTCACTTAGCCCCTATAAAATGGGTACCCATCATTGGGAGAGAAACCTGTCTTTGTCTCGGCTAAATAATCTACTTTCAAGACCGTTGTTTTTGAGACAATAAAGTCTCTACTCTGTACTGAGCCCTAAACCCCTTCATGGGTTTGTAGTGGAATAGGTTTTTTAAAAATATAATTATTTATATAGGAATCAAAAGAAAGCTTTTATTCTCCCTAAAGTTAAAATAATTTAGTGTAGTACAGTTTTTTGTTTTCATTGCCAATAACACAAGGACGAAAAGAAACTCTACATTGTCATTTATCGATATTAAATATTTATTGTTAATAATCTACTAATGATTAAATATCTTATAATTATGGCAAGTAAATACCTCAACTCAATGGAGATACGCCCATTGGATATTCGCTGCATTCGCACACCGGCCTGGCTTACACGTTTGATAAATTGAATATGGATGCCTGTGGAAAACAGGTCACGTGATACCTGACTAAATTATGCCGAAATGCTGAGACCCAAAATACTGAGTCAGGCACTCTGGAATAACGAATCAGAAAGTATCACTAGAACACATAATCATCTTGATTAATATATAGCAAAGTAAGCAACCTTCGGAAGGAGCGTAAGATGAGAGTCCCGAGCCTGAACTGTGTCAGGTTCTTTTAAGATCCCTTTCATAATTATAGTTTTTAAAAAACCTGTACCACTACAAGCGGTGTACGGTTCTGGGATTCAGTACATAATAGGGACTGTACTGTTTCTTGGACAACGGTCAAGACTAAGTCACTCCACTAATTATAACTGGATGGGAAAAATTAAAAACTCCCACTGTAGCATCGTCCAATTAGCCATAATAGCATCAAGTGGCGTAAAATGAATGAAATATACCTCAAACAAACGTAATGAAAAAACAAATAGGCTTAACGAATATGAAAATAAATTTTTAATTTGGCTCGTAAATTTTATTAAAGATCTTTGTAAACATTATTAAAAAAAAATTGTGTTCACAAGACCTTCTTTAACGATCATATTATCAGTCAATTTTTTTTAAAATTATGACTTTTAAAAAAATCTTAAAGAAGCCATAAATCAAGTGTAATTAAATATAAAACAAGGTATTTAGCTCGGGTATTAATTAGGAGACTAGAGCGAGAGAGAGCGAGAGTGAGGAATGGTGCAATTACACCACAAGGAGACTAATTAAAAGATTATTCCGTAATTAAAATGTCTTAATTGAATAATTATTTTATTATCGTAATTAACAGCTAAGCTAAGCGACAGCAGACTGACTTGCCAGATCTCAACTCAATTCCCCATTCGCTACTTAACAATTGAATAGTTATTCAATTATTCAATAGAGTTTGATTTCTAGGCCAATGATTCTCGAACAAAGGTTCGCCTCAGCGATGGTCGTCATCGGCGTTTCGGTTTCCCAACAAACTGAAATATGGTTCAAGAAACGGTATTGTTAAGCAATATAATTTTATTTATTAATGACTTTCAACAATTCAAAATTTTTAAATTGTAATCTCTAGCAATAGTTATTCAATCGCATCTAAGGATTGCAAAGTTTATATTGAATTGAGATGTTTGTCCGAAAGTTTTTATACGATAGTAGATAATAAATCCTACAACCCTTGAAGGATTTTGGGTTTAGTACATGATAGTAAATGTATTGTTTCTTAAAAACACTTGTGCAGGGAGGTGCTCAAGTGGTTTTCCCCAATAAAGGATACTCATTTTATAGAGACTGGGTGAGCTCAAGGAGAGCTGCAGATCACGAAGAATCTATTAATGGCTATTAGCAGATTCAATAATTTATCCATCACAGCCGGATTTAAATGCAGGGCCTCCAATTCAGCAATGAAATATAATTTAAAAAAACCTTTACCACTACAAGCCATGAAGGTTTTGGATTTATCCTATATCACGCTCAACCACCACATTTTCCCCTCCTTTTTTGGTGCCAACTTTATAGAGGCTGGGTGAGCCCAGTAAGAGTCCTACATCCCATCGGATCTTCGGCTCAGCAACTCAGCTTTCAACCACTGAGCTTCTCCGCTCCCTAATAAAACCATAGTAATGTTACTATTTGAGTATCGAAATATCCCTTAAAAAGTAACAAAAATGTTATTAAAAGTATATTAGAAAATTAAAAGTATATTAAAGTCATATAAACCCAAATATCGATATTTTTTCGAGTTAATGAATTATAGATACATTCCAAAACTGTGGATATGATAATTATAGCTTATTTTGTATTTTTCAATCACTATTTCATTATAAAGTACATAAAACTGCAACCCAGGAAGCGTACTGGGTTCATTACATGGTAGAGATTAGATTTCTGGGACAACAGTTGTGCAAGGAGGAGATCTGTCATATATCACGCTGGTTTGCGTGTTTTTCTCTCAAAAATAGGTGCCTATTTTTTAGGGGACGAGTGAGCTCCAAGAGGGTCTACAGGTACCATAGTGTCCATCCTTGTCTGTAAAAATATAACAGACTGAATAATTTATCTAATACAGCTGGATTTGAACTCAGCTGTCTATCACTGTGCTACCCCGTTCCTTTGAATAACATATACTATTTTAGAATTAGTATTCCACGAATTTAAAAAAAATTTCCCATATTAAATTTTAGTAATAGGCTGAAAAAAAATTGTTTTCCATCAGTATTGAATACCTGCTCATTGCAATTCAAAGAACATTTCCTATTACCGATTCCAATGCAAATTTAGAGGCTTATACACAACCTCGCTTCCCTAATTATTCAAATGCACCGTTTGACAACAACTCCATCATACGAAATCAATTTCGACTGAGTTGATGGACGTGTACATATTGTCATCTAATTAGAATTGCTATTATGACTTAATTTTCCTAATGGCCCCGAAGTAGGTGAAATAAGGAGTCGCTCTTTTTATTTATCCACCTTTCAACTTAATTTGCGCTGCTTCGCTAAGTCCCGGGCCTTCTTGGCTGGAGTTGCCTCCGGCTCTCATTCAGGGGACTTTGTTTTAGTTCGGGAAAACTTTTTAGCTAACAACGGTTTGTATCAAATGAGAATGCTCTTTTTCCTGGAAGAGCAAATTAATGTTTGAAATCATGAGTGGCTGTAAAAAATTAATTAATATATGGTTTCTTCTTTTTCTCATTCCTCATAAGCTCCTTCCAATAATTAAATAAAAAACTGTGCTATTGCAAACCATAAAAGGTCTTGGGTTCTTGCAATAGTGATAGGGACTTTATCATGGGTGATAGAGACTCTATTCCTACTAGGGCAACGATTGTGAAGGGATGTGATTGATCTCAGAAGTCATTCTGGAATCCAATTTGAATTTTCAGAACATTTCGTCATAGATCTTTTAATTGGCTGAGGAATGTCTGCTGTAACTTATTATACGAATTATTTAATACGAATAACACTTTTCGAATAGTATAAATAAAGTAACTAGTATTATAACTAATTTTCTTTAAATTGTGTTGGAAATGCAAAATATATGTGCGCAGATAAGGGTAATGTAGCCATCTCGAAATTATTCAATGTACGATAGAATCGATCGTATATATAAAAAAAAACTACCAGAGCAACCCGTGAAGGATTTTCGGTTCAATACATGGTAGAGACTGTACTATTTCCAATGGTTTTACAGAGAGGTGATTTGTACGAGATTATACATGAAATCTATATTTTTGTATGATTGTAAGAATAATTATTTTAACGTATCTCAGTGTGCGTGATTCGAATAAAATAAATGGTTTCAGAAAAAAATTATAATTATAAAAATAAAATAGTTATCATAAACAAGGCACGAGGTTTAATATTTATATTTATTTTACGACAGCTGCGATACGTAAAAAAATTAAAAACTTATTCCATTATAACCCATGGAGGATCTTGGATTCAATACTCACTAGAGATTGTACTGTTTTGGTTTTGCAGGAAATAATTTGGCTGAGATCACTGCAACAGGCCTAATTTGAACCCGGATCATTCAGGATCTCAGCACGCTACCCAGTTGTAAAAAAATATATATTATTCGATCATTCGTTTTGTTCCCTTATGCCAATTCTTTCTCCCACGATAAAATGTTTTTATTATTAAAGGAATGATGAGAAGAAAGTTTAAAATTCTTGTTAAGGAGATGATATAGAAAAATGATATAGAATGCTACTGGAAATTTCCACCATTTTTTTCAGCATCCCGTAAAATTCAATTCTTCTTGTCGAAACGGATACCTTTGAATACACACTCGCCCGAATTGAATTTAAATTAGTAAAGAATGAGGAAACTGATCGAAAAATAAAAACTGGAAAAATTAACAGATAGGGCATTCCTCCATGAAAAAAAAACTGTACCACTACAACCCCTGAACGGGTCTGGGGTTCAGAACCTGGTAGAGACTGTTTCATGGACAACGGTTCTGCAAGGAGGGGACTTGTCCTAGATCAAGCTCAACCGCCAGATTCTCCCCATATATCGCGTAACCTATTTTTATAACATTTTATAGAGGCTGGATGAGCCCCAGGGGGGTCCTAGGTCCTATATGATCCATCTCCAGGTGCAAACAGACTGAATTAAAGTCTTGCCCCCACCGGGATTTGAACCACTCCTTCATAGTTAAATAATAATTATTAATTACTATCATATATTTTATTTTTATTATAGGCGTTCCAACACGGTTTGCCTCAACCTGTCAGAGCAGAGCTCCACGCATCTCGATCCGTTCATTACTCTTCCTGGGGACCTGTACCGGCCATCTCCTCCTAGACTCCCTCCATCCACCTGCTTCTGGGCCGTCCGCGTTCTCTCCTCCCTGGTGGAACCCACTCCAGGACTCGGTTTGGCCAACATGACTCTCTTAGCAAAGCAGATTTTACATCATTGAGCAGCTAACCCTAGCGAAAACATCCGACCTGGAAGTCTTCAGGATTTCTTTCAGAGTTTTCATTCCCGTAGACAGACTGCGATCATCTGGTTTACGAGTTCTATCCACCCGGGTTTTTCCTCGGAATTGTCCTTCTCCTAGGCAGAATTCCGCACTAGGGGGCAGCGCTTCTTTAGTGGCGGCTCTCCTCGCTACGTCACTGAAGTCGTCTCAGGGCCCGCTGGTGTATTTGATGAACTTGGCCACGCCACGAATCAGGTCCCCCGGTCCTAGACTCGGCATCTCATGATCCGGGGATGGTATTCATCATATTTCCAGCTATCCTGTCGGCGAAAACAGGGCATTACGCTATCAGGCATTGCCACCCACCTGTTACCTAGAGCTGTAGGTTCCCATAGGAGGGCAGGATTATTATATAGATAATGAAATATATTTATTTGAGTTGAATCATTCAGTTACTGTAGGCGGAACCCATCATTGTTACTGTTTTAATTGCACTGATTATTACTGAACGGTGGTTATTGGCATTTTCAGTTTCAGTTTTTTGGTTTATCATTTTTTATTTGTTTATATTTTATTATTTTTAATAACCCGGGGATGCAATCCCTTTAGATTCCTACTCTCTACATACTTTATCATTATATAATCCTATCTCACTAACAGATCGTTCAAATTAAGCCACAATAATGTATTTTCTGCTTAATATGCTGGTGTTCTTCAAGGCTGAATCCTGGGCCCAATCCTCTACATATTGTATACAGCTAACATCCTGATACTTTCTTTACTAAGCTTGCTGATGATACGTGTCTATTATCAGTCAACCTGGCAACCTCTTCAATTCCTAATAATCCTTCGAGGCGTCTGAAAAGAAAATGGCCTCGTGACCTTCTAAGTTGAATTTCTTATTCGAGTACTACCATTGGCTAGTTTCTATACTTGCCTTTATCTCGTGCCATTATTTATCTTAATTGGTGTATTATATTATATAGTTGTAAATTTCAATAAATAACTTTTGAAAAAAATCATCCATAATGAATTTGGATATCAGTCCTTTCATGACAAACTTTATTCCACCTCAAACCCAATTTCAACACTTTCAAACCTAGCTTCCTCCTCAAAACCCTTCAATATTCCGAGATGTCTGAAAAGGAGATGGCTTCGCGACCTCATAACATAAATCTGTTATTTGAGTACTACCAGTAGATAGTTTCTCTATTTGCCTTAATGCGTCATTATCATTATAAGGGTTTCTTCTACATTTCCTCAACCACTCAGTTGTAGGACCTTAAATAAATATTTTAAATACGTTAGGTGACATAGAGCATCCTTGAAGAAGTCCTTTTAGAACTTAGAAATTTACGAGATAGTTTGTTTCCAACTTTTATTTGACATATGCTATTATGGCAGGTGGGGGAGTGGAGTGGCTCAGTGGTAGAACCGGAAATCCTGGTTCAAATCCCGCTGCAGGCCATGACTTTTATTTAGTCTCTTTGCAACCGGAGATGGATCATAGAGGATCTAGGACCCTCCTGGGCCTACCCAGCCTCTATAAAATATTATAAAAATAGGGTACCCAAAATAAAGGGGGAAAATCTGGCGGTTGAGCGTGACCTTAGGACAAGTCAGCTCCTTGCAGAACCGTTGTCCATGAAACAGTACAGACTCTACCATGTACTGAACCCCAGACCCGTTCACGGGTTGCAGTGGTACAGGTTAGGTTATTATGGCAGGTTATGGGGTCGTTAATGTTTGCTTTTCGCATGCAATTACAAAAAGTTTACGTAGAACACTGTAATAGGCCTTTTCAAGATCGATAAATTCTAGGCTAAGCTGTTTCTGAACTATTACGAGTATATACATGTAATATCTAGTTGTATTATAAGGGCCCCTCGGAAGAAGAGAAGTGACAAGGCAGACCAAAATGGCCGTCTCTACATCGACCTTCCTTCCTATCCTATCTTTCTCTTCGGAATCGTGGACTTTAACCTCAAAGCATAGAAATCAAATACAAGCTATGGAAAATAGATGCTTGCGAAAAGTAGAAAGGAAAACTCGGAAGGATAAGACACGGCACACAACAATACGGGCTAATCTCGATATAAAACCAACGGAGACTATCCTGGAGGAACACAAATTAAGGTGGTTCAGACATCTACTTAGCTTGCTGGCTTCATCGCCTTAGAACCATAGAATCGCCAGGAAGACCTACGAGACCCGCACAGAAGGAAAAAGGCCCAAAGGAAGGCCTCGCATATCATGGGAAAACTGTTAAAGGGGTGCTCAGGAGAAGAGGAATAGACTGGAACCGGAGATGAAAACTTGTTCAGGAAAGAGATAAGAAGAGTATGATGATGATGATGATACTGATCTACCTGTATTATTATACAGTTGTAAATTTCAATTAATAAAAAAAAATTGTTAAAACGCCTATGAATAATATACATAGCTTTCATCGTATATACATTTCCTCAAGTACAGTCCGCATTTTGGGTCCCTACATCATTAATATTTGTAGATACTGAACTATTGGAAAAATAGGAAGAGATAAACAAACACGTTAATGTCAATTTTTTAATTGAATTTCTCAAATTCGAGCTCTGAGGGACTCATCTTGTATTCAGTCGGGAAAATTCCAATTTTCAGAATCCATTTCGATATTGGAACGTCGGGGTCGCCCAGAATAAAACTTATGGGAGAATGCTCATATCAATTATTTTCTATCACCGTAAAGTTGACATTCATGGAGTTGACATTTGAAGGATGATGCGTTATTGGACATAAAGGACATTGGCGGCATCGGCGTTCATAATTGATATTTCTTAGATGCGTTCGTAGGAAATCGGTAAGGGTAAATAATACATAAGTGGGAAAAAATGTATGTGATTTCTCTTGTCAAAAATATTCTTGATTGTACTTAGAAAATCAGATAAATATAATGTATCGATACTTACAAACTGCGAAAGTTAGTATTTTGATATTGATTTTGTTCGTTTCATATTTAAAACATTGGATTTATTCATAACAACTACTATATTACTATAGTATTATTATAATACTATATTATTATTGTTGGAATTATATATGCCAATTACTAGAGAACAACCAATAAAGAGGAAGGGGAGTTTTTAACCAATTTATTAACAGCAGAAAAAACATGCATGTAATTGGTAGATACATTTTTTTAGCAGAAAATTAGGTAATCATTAAAAGTTTTTTTTTTTAAATTAGAGAAAGGAAAATAGAAATATGACATGAACAGTGTGTTGTTTTATTTGTTTAGAAATTACACACAAAAATATAAACAGGAAATAATTCTTGCTACTATAGGTTAAATTCAGAACATCCACTGTAGCATCGTCCGATTAGCCGTAGTAGCATAATTTGACGTTAAATTAATAAACTGCAATGTAAAATTTATTATTGATAGTAATAGAGCAGATTTTTTTTAAAGTATGGTTTCCCTTCAATAGTAGGTTCGAGATTCAAATTGATTCTACGACGGAAGCTATATATAAAATATTAATTTTAATGAAAAATAATAAGAGCCTGTAATACTACTCGTACAACCCACGGAGAATCTAGGGTTCACTGTACACGGTATTTCAATACAGGTTAGAGACTGTTTTTTTTTTGGTTGTGAATCGTCCGATTAGACATAGTAACATAAAGGGAGGTTAAATTAATAAACTAACTAAATGAAAGTATGAAAATGATAAAAATAGATCAAAATTTTAAATCATGGTTTCACAACAATTTCATAGTTTGAGGTTTAAACTAATTTTACAACGGTATTGATATTTATTTTATTATTATTATTATTGTGATAATAATAACAAAATAAAAAAGACTTGTATCACTTCTCCCTACGCCGAGTCTTGGGTTCAAAACACGGTTGAGACTGTACTGTTTTGGCTGTGCATTGACCCATTATCTATTGTTAGATAAAAACCCGCTAAATAAACCAACTGTGACTTCATTATTATTTTATTATTTATTTAATATTATCCCTTTAAAAAAATAATGTTCTACTCACATTTACAATTGAACAGTTTAATATTCGCAAAAACCTGATCTGATGATTTTTGCTGTGGTTCATTTAAAGTAACTGCTATCGTGATTAGCAGTTACTTTAAACTAATTATACTTAGTAAATAATTAATTATTTCAACTCAAGCACAGCAGTTGTCCAACTATTCATTCTAAGTAATCGTCTAATTAAAACAGTTGATAAATAAAGTTATCTTCTATGAGGTTTTTTTATTCGAGTATTTTTTCTTATTTGGAAAAGATCTCAAAGCTTTGTGGGAATTTTCTTTCCCTTTGCATTTTAATCTTTTTTTTACTGTAACAATTATTATAACAACGTTAGTGAAGTAGCAATGAAGTAATACCGGTCCTTTCATACTTTACTGTAACACTTTGAATACAAACGAAAAGCCATTTAGAAAATCCAAGATAGGATTGTAGGCATCATCTCATAGCAGAATTAATTTCATCTCACCACACTTTAAGCGTTAAATGAGTTCCGCTTCCCAGGGTAAAGTGGTATTTTTTCTTTTACCCTTTTTTTTTTTTCTTTACGGGCCGTTTTAATGTACATGCCTCGAAAGTTATTTTTATACCTTTCCAACAGTTTACTTCATAAAGCGTGCGTAAAAAAGTTACCGTAAAATTATTAAAAACGTTTCTTGGTCTTTGCCCTTTATGTTAAGTTTAAAAATTTAAAGTTCATAACATAGTAGGCGTAAAAGTACAAATCAACATCTCTTGGATTATTATCATTTAAAAAAACATTAAACAATATAATAACAAATTAAGAAATAGAAGAAAAAATCTTGTACCTCTACAGCTAATGAAATCTAATCTAATAAATTGGCAATTATGATAATAATAAAATAGCAATAATAATATATTTATTTATTGAAAGAAATAATACAAATGCCATTTAGCACATAGATCTAAAATATAGTGGCTCTGTATTAAAAAAATAATTTTTTCCCTCTACCGGAACCATTTTCACCTTTATGATATTTATACGTTGCATCCTACAAATATGTATTCTATCGTGAATGGTCTGGGGTTCAGTACACGGTAGAGACTGTACTGAACTGTTCTTAGAGTACGGTTGTACAAGGTAGTGATTTGTTCTAGATCACGCTCAACCGTCAGATTTTCCCCCCTTATCTTGGGAACCCACTTTATAAATGCTGGGTGAGCTCCAGAAAATCCCATAGGACCCATCTCCGGCCGCTAACTGATTAAATAAAAGTCTACCAGAGAGCGAGATTTGAACCGAGAACCTTCAGCTTAACAACTCAGCAGTCTACCACTGAGCCATATCGCTCCCCATTAAAAGACTAATACCATTTTATAAATTGTGTGAAATGTTAGAAAAAATATAAAATATTTGTATATGCGGTCAATAAATTAAATATTTAGATATTAAATATATGCTCTTACATATATAAATAAACTGTCAACGGCTATGTGAAACTCACACACCCCTTATATCCGCCATGCTTCTTCCCTATCCTCATTCAAACCCACGCTTTTCCAATATCTATTCCCTATTCCAAGGCATATGTAGTTATAATTATTAGCTCATACATATCGGGTGTAACTAATGAATTACTTTGTTTTCTTATAATTTTATTGTTTTTTATATATTCTGTTTGGGTTTATTATTATTATTTTGGCTTGTTTGTTTCTCCATAACAAGAACTTACTTTTTGGTTTAAAGTACTTATGTAAATACCATATGATTTTCATTATGTTGCCTCTCGGCTAGATATATGTCCTATCATTACTGTTAAAATTATTTATCTATTATATCATGTTGTTATTCTATAGCTTTATATTGATAGGAATAGTATTGTATATTCATATTCTGTATTACGATTTCTAGTAATAAAACGATATAAAAAAAAAAAATTATTAAGATGTGATTTATTTAAAGTTAATTTATAAATAAGGCAGCCGCTAAAGCATTTTGTAAGCTTCGTGCTGGAAAATTTCGGAGCCCATTTCACAGTCGGGTTCGCTCTAAATAAATTCAATCTTCTCAGTGGGCCGTCATTCTCGTGTGTTTCCACATTGTGTTATTATTTAGGGTAAGTTATGAAGCAAAAAACATATGATCGAAGTTATAGTGAAACAGGTTAGTTTTATGCGTCACTAAATTAACTTCAATTTATGTTTTAATACTTTATATTTCTTTTTAAAAAAGTGTTGTATTCTGATCGTACAGATTAGATTTAAGATTAAAGTGGTAAAAGTGCGGGTTTTATCGCCAGCCATGGGCGAAGCGTCTACTTCTTCGCAGGCGGTAAGTGAAATGGAGTCGGACAACTTAAATTTAAGCTCTAATAATAACAATACTGGTTCCTGGGAGCTTGTTACTGGTCGAAAACGACCTTTACCAATTGAACCGGACCTTACAAGACAGAAACGACAAACACCAATTCCAACACACAATAAATTTCAAGCCCTAACCTCAACACCGGACGAACAATCAGAGAATACCACAAAACCAGTCTTAAACCAGAAACCGCCCCCAATTTATATTAATG
The DNA here is from genome assembly GCA_964056705.1 of Troilus luridus. NCBI lineage: Eukaryota > Metazoa > Arthropoda > Insecta > Hemiptera > Pentatomidae > Troilus > Troilus luridus. The sequence continues at coordinate 37,154,089 of OZ057417.1, read as the reverse complement.
GTGTAGAAAATTTCTCTGCACTAGTTACATTCCTAGAAGAAAAAGCTGGACCAAATACTTTTATAGTCAAATCTACACTGAAAGGTGTAACTGTTTATCCAGATACACCTGAAACGTATCGAAAATTAAATGCAAGCCTTAGAAGAGAGGGGGCGGACTTTCATACTTTTCAGCTCCCACAGGACAGATGCCCGAGAATAGTAATTAAGGGCCTTCATCACACCACACCGATTAGCATCATCAAGGAGGCACTGAAACAGAAAGGTTACGAAGCTTCAAACGTAACCAACGTTATATCCAGATTCAAAACACCTCTCCCAATGTTTTTTTTGGATATTACTAAAGAAACATTCACAGAGAATGTTTATGATATAAAATCCATTTATTATACTAAAATAAATATAGAGGAACCGCGGAAAAAAAAAGACATCCCGCAATGTCTAAGGTGTCAGCAGTATGGTCACACCAGAGGTTACTGTAACCACCCACCAAGGTGTGTAAGGTGTGGCGGGCATCATGATAGCAGCTCTTGTACAAAAACTAGAGAAACCCCTGCTACCTGTGCCAATTGTGGCGGCCAACACCCTGCCAACTATAAAGGTTGCCAAACATTGAAGAACCTCAGGGATCAGCGTAGCTCAAGGAAATACCTCCAGCGACCTACACCACCTCAACAAACACAGTTACCACCGGACCCACAGGAGTTCCCAGCCCTACGACAACCTTCACAGCACCATCGTCTAGGACAACCGCAGAACGACATCGGAAATCAGCAGATACTAAGGAGTCAACCTGCAACGAAGTCGACACCACAACAACATCATGTTCCAACAGGTATGATGAATAACACTACTCAGCCGGTACCTCCTAATGATAATGCTCCTCCTCAACTTTTTCAAATTTTAAATGGCCTAAATAACCTTATCCACCCTCTTTTTATTCTCCTTCAACAACTAACTCAAGTCACACAAGCCTGGAGCAACAGCCATGCCCCCTAATTTTTCAACAGCTGGCTCCTTGTCAATTCTCCTATGGAACGCTAACGGACTGATGCAACACCGGACGGAACTTGATTTATATTTACATGAAAAAAGGACAGACATAGCACTTATCACCGAAACACATCTTACACCACGATCTAAAGTATTTATTCCAGACTATACTATTTACAGGACTGATCACCCAGACAAAACGGCACACGGAGGCACCGCCTATAAAACACAATCCTATTCACTTACCCATCACACCACACTTACAGTCAACTGGCATCACAGTACATACAAAACATAAAAACATAACGTTTGCTGCTGTGTATTGCCCCCCTAGGTACAAGCTTACATCTTCGATGTTTTCTGAGTTTTTTAAACGTTTAGGTCGATCTTTTATCGCAGGTGGTGATTTCAACGCGAAACACAAATGCTGGGGTTCAAGATTGTGTACCCCAAGAGGTAGGAACTTGTGGTATGCTCTTCATGAACTTGCATTAGATACTTCAACTCCTAATTCTCCCACTTACTGGCCTACTTCTAGACGTAAAACCCCGGACTTACTGGACTTTTTTATTACAAAAGGACTTAGAACAGTATACAAGACTGTAAATACGAGTTCTGACCTTTGCTCTGATCATTCTCTAGTCCAGATGACCCTATGCGAAGAACCTTCTGAGGCACAAAAAAGGCCTGTGCTCACACAGGGTATAACTGATTGGGGATTATATAGATCTTACCTTAACTCTGACCTCACAATCCCTGTTTCAATAAAAAACGAGACAGAACTAGAGGAGGCAGTGGAGAAGTTCACTAGAAGTATTCAAGAAGCAGCGTGGTCAGCATCAAAACCTAGGTGCAGGAAATCAGATAACTTACCAAGCTACCCACAGTATATTAGAGATCTGATCAGAGCCAAGAGAAGAGCTCGTAAAAATTGGCAAACCAACAGACAACCTTCATATAGACGGACATTTAATAAACTAAATAATGAACTGAAACGCCAAATTAGCAAATTTAACAGGTCAAACTACGACAATTACATTAAATCCCTTTCGACAGAGGATGGAAGTTTATGGAAGCATACCAAAAGACTCTTAAAACATCGTGAGATGTCAGCACCTCTTAGAAAAGAAGATGGCTCTTGGGTTGTGTCGGACGAGGAAAAATCCGAGCTCTTTGCCGACCATCTTTCTTCCGTATTTACACCACATACTGACTTCATAAACACAGAACACGAAAACTTGGTAAATAACACACTTGACATTCCATTACAACTAACACTGCCACCGCCCTCATTCACTCCCACAGAAGTAGCAGAAATAATTAGACACTTACCAAAAAGAAAAGCCCCGGGCTATGACTTAATAAATGCTGAGGTGCTCCAGCAAATGCCTAGGAAAGCTCTAGTGTTTTTAACGACAATCTACAACTCAATACTTAGAACTACAAAATTCCCTATACAGTGGAAATACTCTTTTGTAACCATGATTAAAAAACAAGATAAAGATATTAGCAGCCCTTCCTCGTACAGACCTATTAGTTTACTCTCCAATTGTTCAAAAATTTTTGAAAAATTACTTTATCCCCGATTATTAAAGTTACTGACAGACAAAAATATAATCCCTCACCATCAATTCGGTTTTCGGAAATCACACTCAACAACTCAACAATTACACAGAGTAACTGACTACATATCGACAGCACTAGAGCAGAAGTTATATGCAACTGGAGTGTTTCTGGATGTAGCCCAAGCATTCGACAAGGTCTGGCACCAAGGGCTTCTCTTTAAACTCAAGACTGTACTACCACACACTTATTATCTAATTCTTCATTCATTCCTTGCTGACAGATTTTTCTCAGTCCGACAGGGCTCAGAGCTATCTTCAATAAGACCGATCTTAGCCGGCGTGCCTCAGGGATCAATACTGGCACCGCTGTTGTACATAACATATACACACGACATTCCACTAAGTACTGACATACTGACAGCAACCTACGCTGACGACACTGCCATAATCACCAAACATCAAGACGCGACGCAAGCCTCACTAAACTTACAACATAACTTACAAAAGTTGAATGAGTGGTGCCAACTATGGAAAATTAGACTGAACCACGAAAAGTCACAACACATCACTTTTACTCTTAGACGCGAAACATGCCCTCCCATTTACCTTAACAACTCACCCATCCCGCAGACAGATAAAGTACAATACCTTGGACTAACATTCGATAGGAGAATGACATGGGGTCCTCACGTTAAGATGAAACGCCAATCACTGAACCATAAGCTCAATTTAATGTACTCACTATTCAGGAAAACCTCCAAATTAGACATAAGACAGAAACTAAACACGTACACTTACCTACTAAAACCAGTTTGGACATATGCATTACAAATTTACGGGATCGCTAAACAGACTCACAGAAAACGACTGCAGACTTTTCAATCAAAAATACTAAGACTTATCACCAAAGCACCATGGTACGTCAATAACAAAACTCTGCATACTGACTTAAAAATAGCAACGGTTGACGAACACATACGAACATACTACAAACGCTTTCAAGAAAAACTACACGGACATCCAAACCCGTTAATAGAACGAATGGCCACGACTCGCATGCCTGAAAACACTAGGAGGAGATTAAAAAGAACGTGGATGAGGGATTTGCTATCATAGGAAATTGAATCAAGCCAAGGGAGAGGTACCGCTGGGTACTGTTCTTCTTCATGCCTCTCATGTCATTGTATCATGTTGGTTTGTTTTTTTGTTTGTTTTTTTTTGTTTTTTTTATAGTCAGACTATCTGCTGATTGTCACTGTTTTGACAGGTGTAGATAAAATTATAAAGAGAAAAAAAAAAAAAAAAAAAAAGTTATGAAGCATTGAGATAAAGTTTAATTTTACTCATGTTACTAGAGTTTCCGTAAAACGTTACATACCAATACAAATTCTTGTAGTAACTTCAAGTAATAAACCTATCTATTTTGGGAAAGTAAAGAAATCTGACTGAAAATTAATTTTAAAAGAAAATTTTTATAACATCAAAAATGATGGAAAGGTATATATTCATTCCATAGAACTGTTTGTGTATTTATTTGTTTATTTTTTATTCAGCGATCTAGTAGATTCCTAAGTTGTAACCTCTAGGGTTGATATATATATATATACATTTTTTTTAAAGTAAATTTCATAATTTTTTCAATCTATTTCATATTTTTTTCAACCAATTTCATAATTTTACCAATCAAATTCATAATTTTTTATGAAATTATGAAATTGGTTATTTCATAATTTGTAAGATATCGCGGTGAGGTTGTCAGGAAATCATATATCAGGAAAACAAGTTTGACACCCGAAACTCTTGCTGCGATTGAGGAAGTAATTGAAGAAAACACAGCCTACACCTTACAAGAAATAAAAGAGACATTAATGTTTCGTCTTCCACAATTCATGGAGAACTATTTCAGTTGAAAATTACATTAAAAGGCGCTGCAAAGGAGCTTGACGGTATAAACTCGGAGTTAGTGATTTATTTTGCCAGTTTTTGATTGCTTGAAAAACTTGATCAGCTTTCCCTCATCAATAGTATCTTAGTGATGGACAATGCAGCTATCCACAAAACTGAGCAGGTTAGAGAAGTTATGGCGCGATCTTCCCATATAATAAAATACCTGCCACATATTCCCAATGTCGAATCCGGCAGAATAAGCTTTCTCAAAAGTACAATCAAAAGCAAGAGCATGTTGTCTTCTGGCAGAGGTACTTATCATCAGAATATGTAATAATTAATACATCCAAATCTGTTTCCAAATATAAATCTGTTATATTATTTCCTAACAACCACACCCCGACATCTTACAAATTATGAAATCGGTTGAAAAAATTATGAAAATCACTGAAAAAAGCTTCACTTCTATACTTCTATCTATATAAACAATATATGTACTTAAAAAAATGTTTGAAAAATATATTGTATATATCTGTAGAGGATTCACAGTGGATATTATGAGAAAATATTACCGTAGATTTATTGTTTAAGTTTTTAATATACTAAATAAATTCCTTTCAATTTTCTGTCAATCGTTAATTTAGTATAACAGTAGCGCAGCTCAGTGTAATTGGGTTTTATTTACCGTTCTAATGTACTTATAAATGAGATTTTTTGTTTCTTTTTAATTTATTATTAATATTAATATAATTTTAAGATTGCATTGCGATGCTGGAGGTCATGGTTTTAAAACTTTGATGTCTTCAGACCCTTCTGTAGCTCAGTCAGCCTCTATGATGGGAATGGAGGGACAAACCTGTCGGTTGAACCTGGTTATCTGTCTTGATTTTACTGTTACTGTAAGTAATACGTTGGGAGTGGTGCTAATAAAATATAGTGGGAGTGTAGCTCAGTGGTGGATCAGTGGTGAGGCACTGAGTTGCTATGGAGTAAGTTCCGGGTTCAGGTCCGCCTAAGACTGATGAATTATTTAATCTGTCAACAGCCACGTATTGACAAAATGGGTTCTGTAGATCCTCCTGTTGCTCACCTAGCCTCTATGAAGCGGGTACCCCAAGTTGGGCGAAAACCTTGTGGTTGAACCTTGTAAAGCTCCTTAAGGGGCGTTTTCACGGGCCATATTTTACGGCAATGTGTTGCGAGAATAGTATTGCCTGTAATGTTGCGGAAATGTATGGCAATGTTGTCGACTTATTTAGACATTGCCCGGCAATATTGCCGGGAGATAAGCTCGTCAGAGGGTGTTGCCGATGTTGTCCAGAGGGGTTGGAGAATATTTCATATTCCCTGGCCGTATGTGTTTCTATCTCTGTCTACAAATGCTTCCCTCCCACCCTCTCTTTTTTCCCTTGACCTGCACAGCTGTCTTTAATTCATTCCTTGCCGAAAGTTGATCTATTGCCTTGTTTATTTTTTTATTTACTGTCTGCTTTTCATTGGTTTTTCATTATTGTTTGTCCATTTCTTTTTTATCTCTCTTTTATAATTGAAATCGATAAATGGACAACTTACAAAACAATTAGTTTTATAAATTCTATTCATTTACAACCGGAGTTATGGGATGTATAATCCGTTATATACAAAGACAGTAGTAGAAAATGGTCCAGTTTGGAAGCTGTTGTCAATGAGCTTGGTATCACAACCGAAGAAGCTAATAGAAAATTCAAAAGTCTGAGGACTTACGCAAAAAGTGAGAAAAGGAAAATACATAAGAAAAGTGAAAGTGCTGGCGGCACAACATGTACATGGTTTTCATATGATGCAAAGGTATTTGTCAAGATAAAATGAAATCAAGTGAAAAGGTAATTGTCAAGCATAAACATTAAAAAGGAACGCACCCACAAAGATCGATTTCTCTTTTTCTCTTGCTTTTTCATCGCAGATCGAATGAAAGCTGCACTAACTTCGACTTGTTCCGTCTCGTCCATTTTCACAACTGGCCGAGTGTGGCTCGTTTCAACACTTCTTCCCGGCAATATATATTGCCGGCGAAGTTGCTCGGCAATAATATCCAGATATATTGACCTAATTGTGGCTGCAATTTGTGTTGCCGGAAATATTGCCGGATAGAATTGCTGGCAATATGTTCGGCAATCTGCAATTTTTATTGCCTATGTAAACGCACCTTTACACATCCGTTGTCTTAGAAATAATACATTGTCTACCATGTACAATGTACTGAAATAACGTGACCTAAACACGCAACTGAAATGGCGAGAAACTAGGTAGTTGGGGTTAGGTCGAGGTAAAATGTAGGTATCAGTTCCACAAGTCGTCGTGTATACCAATAATAAATAATATTGAGTTTTAGTATGAAAAAAGAGTGTATTTATGGGAAACGTATATATTTCGGTAATCATTTCATCAAGAAATAAACGTTTCAACTAACATTTCGATGTATATTATTCTTAGAACGTTCATTTCTTGATGAAACGATTACCGAAATATACACATTTTTCATAGTTATACTCTTTATTTCATACTAAAATTGTACATTATTTTTATTTTCAAGGATAATAAAAAAATAAACGAATGAAAAATTTTAACTTGTTTTGACTTAACCTCGAAGCGACAACCTGCGGAACTGATACCAAAATTAAAATTAGTGGACTAATGTGACCTAATCATGTGACTAAAATAATTGGAAACTGGGTGGTTAAGGTTAGTTCGAGGTTGGAACTTAATATCGAATTTTTGACCATCTCGGCGAAAAATGTCATGTACTTTTATTAATAATAATTGTATGTAAAATAAAAAAATAATTATAACAGACATATTTCTTTTATGTTGTATGTTCTTAGGTACATAATTGTTCTTTCTGTATAGCCTGCTATTCAAATGGCTTGCACAAGACTCCTCCTTACAAGATTCCCTACTTCCTGAAAGAGCATTGACGTTGAGAACATTTAATAAAGTTGGCTATCACAAAGGAAGACTGTTCGAACCCATCTGCTACTCTCCCATATATGGCTGGGCTGATTGTTTTCGGATTCCTTCCTTACAAGCCGCTCAGCCGTCTTATGTGTTTGTCCTGGAAATTGCCTAAAAATAATACTGAGACATTATTAGGTCTTGTAATGACGGGAATGTCTGTTATTAGCCAGTGAGGAAGAAATAAACGAAAGAAAATTATTTTAAAAAATAACTGTACCAGAACCCTTGAAGGGTCTGGGTTTCAGTACATGGTAGTGACAATAATGTTTCATGGGCAACGGTTTTGCAGGAAGGTTATCTGTATATATAAAATTGCATATCCATAAAAAATATGCTCGTATTATAATCTTTGATGAATATGATAATTCGTTCTTTTATTGCCCAATGAGCTAGATATGAACTTAAATTATATTATGAATAATATTAATTGACTTCTCTCTCTCTCTCTCTCTCTCTCTCTCTCTCTCTCTCTCTCTCTCTCTCTCTCTCTCTCTCTCTCTCTCTCACTCTCTCTCTCATATATATATTGAGAGAGAGAGAGAGAGACCACCAGATGGCCTTAGTATTTTTAAAGGGAGTTAAAAGTCATTAGTTAATCTGTCCTTTGGGAGGGACGTAAAATGGTAGCCCCTAGCGTGTTGGGTGTCTGTTACTCGTTAAAGATCCCTATCCTAATTATACCTGGATTGGCAAAATTTATGGTTGTGACTTTAGCAATATCCTAACAGTCATGGCAGCATAAAGTGACGTTAAATGAATAAACGAACAATTATCTTCATAGATTTCATATCATTCTTTCACTCATTCTATTTTTTCCAGTTGACTTGCGAAGTGATGCTTAAAAGCAAGGTCGCAATACCAACACACATTAAATAAGTTCTACAAATCAGTATCTATAATTTTATATAGAGTATACCCAACGCTTTTCACTTTCCAAAGATCAACAACTTCCACAAGCTAGTCTATATAACTAGGTGAATGTATTTATAGATCTGTTTTTATTTTATATGGGAGTGGTAGCTCAGTGGTAATGCGCTAAGTTACGGTCCCGAAGGTCCCAAGTAAAAGTAAGTTTCAAATCCGGTTATTAAAGATAATTTATTTAGCCTGTTAACAACCGGGGATTTGGAGACCCTTTTGGGGTTCCCCAGCTTTTACAAAGGGGATAACCCTTAACTGGGGGAAAACCTGATGGTTTAGCGTGATCTCAGACGAATCTCCTCCCTGCACAGTCGTTTCTTAGAAGCAGTACAGTCTCTACCATGTAATGAGACCAAGAACCTCCATGGATTATAGTGGATTTTTTAGTAATAGTTTTTTTATAAGACAGTCTTTGAAAAACTCCTACAAAAATGTGTCTATTATTTTAATTTTTTTTTACAATAATGTCTTTTCAAGAACCGTACTTAAATCATTTCTTTGCTTTCCTATCAACCCACATTTTATTCATGATATTACTCAACTCTTTCCTTCGTTCGTCTGTCCGTTTTCCTCTTCTTTACCAATATGAGTCCTTAATCTATTTTTCGAATATTTACCTCTGTTAAACCAAGTATTTTTTTAAATTTCCTCTTTCATCTGACTAGGTTATCATTTGATGTTTTTTAGTTCTGTCACTTTGTCGAATATCTATTTGTTGGACCTGTTTTCATCATTCTTTTTGCCCAAACAATTTTAAACTTCTTTTCCTCATTGCTGTTTTCAATTCCTCAATGCCCTCTTTTTTTCTGCAGAACATTATTCTTCTCCTACTTTCATAATTCTGTAAATATGTCTTAGGAGTTTTCTTTCTATATTTAGTACTTTCCTCAATCTAGTTAACTCTATTCATTCCGACCCGTATTGCAACTTCAGTCTCAATATTGTATTTATCATAAACGTTGAATATAATTAACGAAATCATACTTATCTTTTCCTGTTATGAATAATTGTATAAAAGATCAAATAATTAATTAAATTAATAATAAAAAATAAAAATAATTGTTTGGGAGTGGCCGTATAGAAGTCTTTCTCTGAATCTAGTTCCAATCCTGACAGGTAAGAAATGTTGATGTATGAATAGTTATATAATTTGTTTTGATAAATTTTAGTTTAAAGGTTAGATTTTAATTAGAGAAAAAATTATATTTAACCAAAATGATTGAAAGCAAAAATGACTTAAGTATTATAGAACGTAGAGATAATAATAAATTCAAATAAAGCTCTAAATCTATGTAAACATCTATTTATGTAAATATAAATAATAAATAAAGGGTGTATACAAAAAAATGACCGTTTTATCAAATTCTGGAGTTCAAAAGTCTGTAAATGTTTTAATGCTATTTATTATTTACCAACTCTAAATAATCTCTTTAGAGCATTCTCTAAGCTTGTTTACTAACACTGGATTTCTTCAAAAAAAGCCTCAGTTTAGTTATTTATTTCAAAGAAGAAACATGACAGTGTCCTACGAAATACTCTTAATTTTTAGACATTACTTGAAAAAAAAATTCTCAGCCGCTGAAGCAACTCGTGAAATTATTAAATATGAAGGGAAATGTGTCCTTGACCAGCGCACTGCGCGGCGTTGGTTTGAAAAATTTAGCAGTGGAGTACGACGTTGGAAAGGAAGAAGGGCTCCGGGCGACCATTAATGGATATTGATGAGGTTCTGAAGGAAGCTGTTGAGTCAAATCCGTCCACAAGTACTCGTGAACTTGCCAGGGAGTGTGGCCTGTCGAAAGATACTGTTAGTCTCCATTATTTACAGGCTTTTGAACTCTGGAATTTGATAAACCGGTCTTCTTTTTTTTATACACCCTATTAATATAACTATGTACTAATTATTATTTTAATCAAATTATTGGTGTTTTGAATTGTGTTTGTGCATTTTAAGAAATAAACTAGTTGAAATAGTATATAACTATTGTTCGGAGTGCCAGTATAAGTTAAAGCCAAATTAATGATAGTAATTTAAATATAAAATTTTGAAATTTAAATAATTAAATTGCAAATAATTGCAATTATTTCAATTTAATTTGATTGTACTTTATATATTCTTCACTCATAGTGGTATTGTTATTTATATTGTTCGGTGCTTTTATTTATTTATTTTTTCTCTCTGCTTAATTCTTGTTATTTAAAATTTTGTTTTCTTTTTTTTTCTTCTATATCAGAACATACCTTTTAGTTTATATTTATTTTCATTTTATTATTTAAATGATGTTGTGATTTGGCCAGACATATATTTATTTATTAAATTTTTGTATTCATCTGTTATTTTTAAGGGACCTGGACTTGGAATAAAATTATTTTTCTATTCTATTTTACTTTAACTTATTCTCAGCTGTCAGAGCTTTGTTGAATTAAGTCCCAACTTCAGATAATCGAGCCCTATTCCTCGGCCAGGACTTTTTCCTGGTGAGAAGTGGGAAGGTCTCCTGGGATTGGGACAGTCTCGTCCGCCTTGAGTGCTTTTTCCGTTCTCATTTGTCCCTCTTGTCTCTTAACGTTGTTACGTTATGGTTCAAGCCGGTGGTAAATGATTAACTGTAGGTAATTAAGGTCAATTAACGTTATAAAAAGATTTATAAGTACAAAGCCGGTACCATTAGAACACATGAAGGGTTTTGGGTTCACTACGTGGTAGAGACAGTACTTTTTCTATGAGATGATCACGCTCTACCGTCAGATTCTTCCCATTTATTTTGGGTACCCACTTTATAGAGGCATGGCAACTAAGCGCTCTACAACTAAGCTACTCAGTCCCACATTGTAATAAACGCTTATTAATCTCTCTTTTATGATAACAATTATTATCCCTATAATTAAACGAACATTGTTTAGTATGCCAATATGATCATGGAAACATGCGATTTTCGAGTATTTTTTTAAATAGTTTAAACTTGGACACTCGGCAGTCCAAACTGCAAGAAATACTACCATCGCGTTCGGGGAAGGGTTTTATTCATAAATAATTCATTTCTCCTTTCCACTCAGAGGTGAAATCATCATATCGATATTGATATACTGCAAGTATATTAATATAATGTAAAAAAAATTACCAAAAAACAACTTGCATTTGTTAATTGGAATTGTTACACAACATCAGACTTCTTGTTTCACGACTGACTGTGAAGAAACTAAACAAGCTTGCTTACGAAGTCCACCCACACCGACCTTTTTCGTCAGACATCTCCAACGGATTTCCATCTGGCCAGAAAAGACAATTTCCTTTATGGTCAAATTTTTTAAAATGAATCTCGACTCCAATACGCATTTCTAGACTTTATTTCGTCACAAAATCCAATCTTAAGATCTTCATATGACGAAAGAATGCGAAGCTATAGCAGTGCAAGGGTGCTGGGGGATATCAGAACGCTATTAATAATTTTTTAAGGTTATTTTTGAAGCCTTTCGTTAAGGAATGTCATTTTGCAAATTTTTAAATAATTTACCTAAATTAATTTATGTTAATGGACAAAAAACTAACGCTGCCAGAGCAGCAAGTGGACTGTATCGGTGCTCGTTAATAAATCCACACCTGCCCGTAGGGCGTTCTAGTTTTTGCCAAACTTAAATATATTTTTTAAAAATTAATGTGAGTCAATTTATAATGGAAATAAACAAAATAAGCCCCACTTAAGTTATTTTTTCTTTCTAAATATTACCTTAAAAGTAATGTTTTTGTATTTTTTAAGGTATTTGGCCAAAAATAGTAAGAAAGAATAGTAATATAATTTTAAAAACTGACAGGGAATAGTTCTTTAAGGGAACTTCGTATAAAGCTTTGTCGACATTCTAGCTTCCATGAATATCGTTGTGCTTGAAACTTTTAAGGCATCGATATGTATGTCTAATTTGGAAACCAACACTATTACTAATTAGAGAATTAATGAGTGAACTACTACACCCCATGAAGGGTCTTGGGTTCAGTACATGAATTAATAGGGATAGCAGAGAGGGGATTTATCCTATGTCACGCTCAACCACCAATTTAGAGTACACACTTTATAGAGGCTGGGTGAGCCCTAGGAGGGTCTCTAGATCCCATAGACTTTATATCTGGCAGTTAACAGATTAAATTTATCTTCCTAAATCATAATGGTTCTCTATTCCTCTCTATTCCCAGTCTGCTGGTGTTCCTCAAGGTAGCATCCTCGGTCCTATCCTCTACACAGTATATACAGCTGACATCCCAACCCATCCTAACACCTTCATCTCCACCTATGCTGATGACACATGTGTGTTATCAGTTAATAACGACCCATATATTGCATCCCAATCCCTTCAATCACATTTATCAAGCCTCGAAGAATGGTGTCGGAATTGGAGAATTAAAATCAATTCCAAAAAGTCCCATCAAATTACCTTTACCCTTCGCCGAAAACCCATGACTTCCTGTCCTACTGTATCCTTTAATAGTACTCCACTTATCCCTGTTGAATAGATTCGCTAACTAGGACTCAACTTAGACAAACGTCTTACTTGGAACCCTCACACAAGACTCAAAAGACAAGAAACAGCTCAATTCTTCCGACTACTTCAACACATACTAGACAAACGCTCAAAGCTTCAAATCAATTGCAACTTATTTATGTTACTATTATAAGACCTATATGGACTTACGGAATTGAACTATGGGGCTCCACAAAACCATCAAATTCCTCTCGTATTCAATCCTTGCAATCCAAAATCCTTCGCAAAATCCTAAACGCTCCTTATTTTGTCACAAATAAAACCATCCATAATGACCTGAACGTTCCATATGTTACCGATTTAGCCCATTCCAGATACATATCATTCCATAATAAACTCCAGGCCCATCCAAACCCACTAGTTTCCATCCTTGGTTCCAATTCCATCCCGGACAATCCTCCTAGGCGTCAGAAGAGAAGATGGCCTCGAGACCTTCTATAATAGAAATGTAATTAGAGTGCTGCCAATGGGTAGTGCCTCTACACGTCCTTTCATGCATGTATTTATTCATACAGCCCTTGTACTAGATGTGTATATTACAGTTGTACAATTCAATAAAATAATTTAAAAAAAAAAAAAAATTATCTTCCACAGCTGTATTTGAACCGTGACCAGCACTCTACGATCTGCCCTTCCCCGATGCCAGACTTCTTGCTTCAGGACAGTGACAAAACGAAACGAACTGGGTTACGAAGTCCTCTCACACCCATATTATTCGCCAGATTTATCTCAGAATGGTTTCCAGCTGTTCAGAGATTAGGACAACTTCCTTAACTGTAAATTTTTCAAATGTGATCCTCAAGTAAATACGCATTTTCATACCTTATTTTACCGCAAAACCCTACATTTTCCAGTTTTGGGATTGAAAATTTAATAAAACTTTGGGAATATAAAATGAGGGTAAATATTTTGAATATAAATTTTTTATTTCATATAGTTGTTTTTCTGAATAAATTTTCCTTAAAAGGTAAGGTTGTGCAAGCAACATTTTTATTTTAGTGCATTTCAAAGAAGAAAATAAATGCAATAATATTCGCGATGAAATTATGCCACTCGGTAAATTACATTTAATACAATAGGCACCGCTTCTGGCATGTCTCTTATATTATTCCTGCCAAATCTGAAGGCAGAATTGGTGTTTGCCGATCGGCAAATAGAATAGCAATATCTGCCTATAATGATCTGTTTGTGCCAGTCGTCGACAACGGAGAACTGACTGATTGGTCGAAAGGGCCAGTCATGAGTTCAATGGAAGGTGCGACTCTTAGCATTGTAACGATTATCAGAACATTAATCTATAGACTATACTGTTTCTAGTATAACGGTTGTGAAAGCAGGTGATTCGTCTGACGTTCTACCGCCAGGTTTTTCCTCATTTAAGTGTATCCATTTTAACGATGTTGGGTGAACCCTCAAGATCCACTCGTGGCTTTTAACAGTTTAAATTATTTATCTCTTAATTAATCAATTATTTATCTCTTAATTAATCAATATATAATAATAAGGCTTAGCGAATCCGTAGGCTCGATTCCGATACCACCAATCTCTGCTTGCAAACTTCCGCCCACGGATCACTACCCTAACCAAAATCCTCCAGATCACTCTTAATGCAATCTTTCCAGCTACGTCTAGGTCTACTCCTCAGATATTTTCCGGTCGGCCCAGCGATTATTAATTTTTTAGGAATTTATTTATTACTAACCTACTAACTTAACTTGAATAATATTAACCGGGTGCAAGCTTCGCAATTCCCCCTATTGTAATCTCCTAAATTCTCCAATGGTCTCATCCTTTTGCGGACCGAATATTCTATGTAACACCTTATTCTCGAATAACTTAAAACGGTTTTCATCCTTCACCATTAGCGGCCAGGTTATATCAGTAACGAAGAGTTGGAAGGATGATGGTTTTATAAATTCTGATTTTTAGTTTTCGAGACAAAAGACGTAGACTTACTAGCTTAGTAAGTCGAGACGAATAATTAATAACAACATACAACATAAAACA